>CM060900.1:153692619-153695119 GCA_030762935.1 Hymenopus coronatus
GAAATGGATATGCATGGATGGAAACGGATGAGATGATAATTTACTCTTGCTATATTTCACCCACAGCCAAAGAAGAAGAATTACAACAATTCATATATGAAATAGGATATAGTGTTGACCAACATGGAGAGAAACGTAAAAAGATATTGATAGGCGGAGATTTCAATGCTAAAGCATAGTGCTGGGGATCACCAGTTGAAGATAAAAAGGGTAGGACACTGGTTGAATGGATAAATGAAAAAGATTTACAATATACTAAATGATGGAAAAACACCAACATTCGAAAGAAATGATGGATCCTCATATATAGATATGACAATTTGTTCACAAGAAATAGGCAAGTTAATAAATAAATGGTACGTAGATGATGAAGAAAACTTAAGTTACCATAAAAACATTTATATAGAATTACATAGTCAAACACCTGTGGTGTTACCGAAAATAAATAGCCAAAGAAAAGGATGGATTTTTAAAGAAGAAAATAAAGAATTAATGCTTGAAAAGATACAGCAGGAAGTTGGATGTAAAGAATATAAAAATCAATCAGTTCAATTAGACCAAATATTAGAAAGAGCATGTAATTATGCGTTTAAAAGAAAAGTATATGGTTTCCGCAAATATAAACCGGCATATTGGTGGAATGAAACAATTACCCAATTAAGGAAGCAGTGTACTGCAGCACGCAGAAAGGTTACAAGAATAAACCGAAGAAGCAACATCGCAGAATGTGAAAAGATGGAGATACAAAATCAATATCGAGAAAGCCGAATTGCTCTTTAAAGAGCTATAAAAACAGCAAAAAAAAGATTCATGGGAAAAGCTATGCAATGAGGTGGATACCGATCCATGGGGTAAAGGATACAAAATAGTAACGGGTAAGATAGGGTCTAATACATCAATACAACTTACAGATGAAGAGCAATTAAATATTGCTAAAATACTGTTCCCGGCACATAAAACAAATATATGGCCAGAGATTAGCAACAATAAAGAAGAAATGCCCTTATGTCAGCAAGACGAAATAAAAGAAGCAGGTAAACGAATTAAATCAGGAAAAGCTGCGGGACCCGATGGTATCCCTGCAGAAGCTATAAAGGCTATAGCATCGCAAAACCCGGAAGTTCTTGAAAAAGTTATAAATACACTGTTAGTTAAAGGAGTTTTTTCTAAGAAATTGAAGGTAGCAAAGCTACTATTACTTTAGAAGCCCAAAAGAGCTTGTGGCAGTGTATCATACCCACCTCTATGCCTATTAAATGTAATAGGAAAACTTTAGGAACAAATTATAAATAAGAGGCTGATTAAAGGGATTGAAAGAAAAGGAGGACTTGCACAAATGCAATTCGGTTTTAGAAAGGGCAAATCAACCCTGGATGCAATAGAGACGGTAAAACAAACTGTAGAGAAGGACGCATAGGAAAAACATATGTATGCTCTTATGGTTACTCTGGACGTCAAAAATGCCTTTAATTCCACACCTTGGAGAGGTATAATAAATGAATTTGTAAGAAAAGAAGCAGCTCCATACTTAATTAAGATTATTTGTAGTTACTTAGAAGATAGATATATACTGATTGGTGATAACATAAAAATGAATATGAGTTGCGGTGTTCCGCAAGGCTCCGTCTTAGGTCCCACCCTATGGAACATATATTATGATTCAGTATTAAAGGAGCAATTACCAACTGGAGTAAAAACCATAGGATATGCTGATGATCTAGCGTTAATAGTATGTGGCAAAACAATAGATGAAGTGGAAGAAAAAGCTGTGTGGTCCATGAATGAAATAGTAATATGGATGATCAAAAAAGGATTATGTCTGGTACCAGAAAAAACGGAAATGATAATACTGGAAGGACGAAGATCTTTAAAGGAAATAAAGGTTAATTTTGGTAAACAAGAAATAAAATCCAGTAGGAACATAAAATATTTGGGTGTTCAAATGGGACATAATTTGAGTATGTGGCCACACATTAAGTGTGTAGCTGCTAAAGCAGAAAGAAGTATTGCTGCTCTAGGAAGATTAATGCCCAATATGAGAGGACCCAAACCAGAAAAAAGGAGAGTACTGAGTAGTGTAATAAACTCTATAATTCTGTACTGTGTACCTGCCTGGAAAACATGGGTGGAAATAGAGACCTTCCGGAGAATTATGGAAAGTGTACAGCGCAAGATAGCGATTAGAATTGCTAGTGCATATAGGACCGTATCCACGCGGGCAATTCAAGTAATAGCCAGCACTATACTCATACACCTAGTGGCTCGGGAGCGTGCACACTCAGCTAAAAAACAAGGAAGTGCACAAAAGTGTAAGACAAGCGAAAAAATGATAGTCATGGCAAGAAGAATGGGTACACGAAACCAAGACGGCACAATGGACCAAGAAACTGATACCAGATGTAGAGCCCTGGATAAACCGGAAACCCAACCGGAGTACTATTTAACCCAATATTTATCGGGGCACGGATGCTTCAAAACCTATTTGTTTAAAATGGCTATC
>CM060900.1:153697619-153915119 GCA_030762935.1 Hymenopus coronatus
TGTACAACACTGTTTAAATTGTGGTTCCATCCTTCGAGAGCATGTTGGCTCTGTGGCATTTACCATGACAGTTCCATATATATTTTGGAGTTGATACTACACTGTCGTACAAAGTAGTCGAACAACCTTAATTTATTACCTCCGTTGAGTATTTTTGTATAATTAGCACGTATCGTCAACCTAGCTAAGCCGAAGCAGACGAATTTCCTCATTTTGAATGTAGTCACATGTCTTTTATAATTCTGTCTCTTTTCTTTAAATCCACTGATAGAAATGGTGGTTGCAACTAGAAATTTGCACATTTGGGAACACAGACTTCATAGCTTAAATAGCTCCAGTTTCAAAATTTTGAATAATATCCTTAGGGGTAGAATGTGAATTTCTCTCTTCCACCCGAAAACACTAAAAGTGACCTTCAGAATGAAATCGGAAAAACAACCACCCTTCCCCACCTGTAATAGAGAAAACGACATATGTACACAATTGCTAATGTGTCCCCTGCTATGCACCCACGTGGCCAATTAGACCCCTCTCGTACCTCAGGCCCCCCCCCCCATTCCATTCCCTGGTGGTCCAACAGTACGTGTTATTATGTTACGCTAACATTACGAAACAGAAGGCAAGGGTGAAAGCGACGGAAGCTCTCCGTATACGCTACAGAATACCGAATATATCCATAACCTTAATGGAAACTGTATACGGAGCGACAGTTAGATCCACGATGACATACGGAGAAGAAATATGGGGGTGGGAACAAACAGGGAATCTGGATCAAGTGAGGACCCAATTTTTGAAAGGAATTCTGGGTGTAGGGAGTGGTACGGCAAACTGCGGAATAATGAGGGAATTCGGGGCACATAGTGAAACGATAGAGTGCAAAATCATAGCAGTTAAATATTGGCTGAGAATCGTTCACGGAAACCAATCTCTAATTAGGGCAGTCTGCTACCGTGAACAGCTGAGAATGGAAGGTAATTCGACGTGGGCATCAAAATTAAAGAAAGGGTTGGAAACCATTGGGATGGAAGACATTTGGATGGCGGGGCAGGAAAACAGGCGAAGTATTTGGAGAAAAATTAAGAACCGCCTCTGTGATATTGACAGACAGCAAATAATTGCGCAATGCACAGTGAAGGTGTCATTAGAAGTACAGTCTGGGCTGAAATCGGAGTGGGGTATGGAGCAATACATCAAAACAGGTACCAAACTCATTAGAGAGGGGCTCGCGTGGATTAGACCAGGAGCATGGAGGAGCACGAAAATTTCTGACGAGAATGTACGAGAATCTGTCCCATTTGCGAGGAGGAAGTGTCGTGGACTCACATCTTGGCAAGATGTAGGGGTACGGAGGAATGGCGGGAAAAATATTTGCCGCGATTTTTTACCACTGCGAATGTAGGGCTAGAAGCATGTTGGACGCTACTGGCAGGCACGGAAAACATGGACGAGCTAGGTAAATTTATACTTAAGGCAAGACAGCTGAGATCTGAGGAGGCTGTCAATAGAGAAGGGGGGATAAGATCAACTAAACAAAATTGACTACACTGTTCTACATACATATATATTAATGTCATACTTAGGTCACTGTTGTGCTATGGTTTTATATATGTTGTATATATTATGTGTATATATATATATATATATATATATGTCTTTTAAGTGTAATTTTCTATTATAAGAGGGTGCATTTATGAAGGTGTACTCTGTGCTGTAAATTTAAATTGCTATATTTGAATATCTTTGTATTTTTATTTTCGGGTTCACTCTTAATTCTTTATTGTTGTTTAATTATGCTTTGGACTGTGTGTTTCCTTTGTCTTTTTATTTTCGTGTTTACCCTTTTAATTCTTTGTTGTTGTTGTTTTAATACTGCTTGTAATGTGTATTACAAAAGCACGTACGGTCTGTGGACCCGTGCGATTGTTGAAATTCTATGTATGATATTGCTATGTCAATAAATACACTTATTCGTTCATTCAATTCATGTTACGCTAACGGTTAATATGCGGAGCATCAAAGCCAGGTGAGAAAATGAAGGTGTTCAGTGTCGCGAAAAGCAACTTTGTCACTTTTTTTCTAGTAAGCGTTCGCAATCCACACGTGGGCATGTGTTATTATTATTATTATTATTATTATTATTATTATTATTACTATTATTATTGTTACCATTATTATTTCTTAGAATAACATTGAAAGAACAAACATGGGAAAAGTACCAACGCTGTATTTTTCTCCACGTGGAGTTAACAACAAGGTGTCATTTATGATTTCTTTGAGTTCATTCACTGAAGCGACATACTCATAGGTGCAATAAAGCATCAGAAACAATGCATGCGGTGTATGTTACCTGAAAGTTTATGATCATCAAATTCAAGGGCACAATACTACCGTGCCCTGTTTTTGTATAAAATTATTCACATATCAATGTGGTGACATCTCTCTTCTAATAGCATCGATACACTAGCCTAAACAACTAGCTTGCCTATCTTGCAATAGCTAAATGATGCACCAAAAATTATATTTCCAGTATAGCCATTTTAAGTAATTGTCTTACTCAGAGATGCGCAAAGATTCATTTACCTATATTTATTTAGTCTGGAGGCTCTTTTAGAAAGAACTCCATATACATTTTCTGAAATGAACTTCAGATTTACTAAAAGTAAATGCTAATGTTTAAAAATAAATAACAGAGCCATGCTTGTAATTCCTTCAATTTTTTAATGCAGTTGTTCAAACTGGGATACAACAACTCTATTTCAAGAGTTATAAATTCATATTATAAACCAGGTACTGACATGATATCGTTGAAACTTTAAAACGACTAAATTATAATTGTGATATGAGAGCGTTCATTTGTTTTGAAGTTATGAGCCGCCGAACCAAACAAAATGGCGAAATAACGTTTCATTTAATGCAATGCTTTAAAACAAATGACAGATTTCAGTTATCTCGTCTGCAGTATGATACACGATGTGATGTAGATATGGCCTATCATATATACCAACACGAATAAATCACTTTATACAAACACTTGTTACTTGTCCATTTTAGAACGAGTGGCAGGTTTAATACTCTCTCAACGAGAGTGATTGAGATATATGAAAACGTTTATTGTACAAAATATAGATGAAACGACGGGGCGACAGAACAACAGGCTTAATATTGCTTTCCCATTCCTACGGCATAGAAGAAAATACTTACAATGTAATGGTATATTCATTTTTCAAAAATGAAACTGCTTGTAACATGTTGAGTGAACGGAGAAGATACTAGTAATTTCTCCATGATGTGGAAAAAAATCGACGTAACTCATCTGTTTATCCACACAAACGTATTACAAAGGGTATATGTGCGACTGACCTGGAAAACAATAGCCTCATGAAACCGAACCAATGAATGACCTTAAAAGCGTTATAAAATGAAGAACTCTGTCAGTTACGGCGTCTAGGAAAGAGATTCTCTACGATTGGTGCACGAAGAAAGGGTTAGCTGGTGTTCTAGAGGAAGGGGTGAATAACTGTTTACAAGTGGCGTTGCATCTTTCATCAGAAGCATTTCTACGTCTTTATTATATGTTATTGTTGTGCCAAACGCAACGAAGTACTACCTTAATGTTTTACCTACCAGTAAAATTATTGTACTTAGTTCTAATCAGAAATTACGAGATGGCCCATGCAAAACGCATTTTATTTTTCTTGAAAACTTGTTTTCTACTTGAGATCTTGTAGCTGCCATTAAAAGGAGGAAAACTATTAGGACACTACTTTTAAATGAGGGCTTTTATAATGTATCAAATAAAAGTCTAACACACTTTTTCTTCAATTAAAAATGTGGAAAATTTTTTGAATATGTTTGTTATTCTAACAGTTTTTATGAGCGAACTTTTAAACATTATTAACAAAGAAAAATCTGAACCCTAGTTCCAGTAATTTTGGCCAGATTTCGGAAGGATAGTGTAAACAAAAGTCTGATGTGTTCCATTCACATAACTTTCTTTAGTTGTTCCATATACGTATCATTCTCAAAATAGATTATTGTTTTATCTACATCATGCTAATCGAGATAAACACTAGCGGAATTGTCTTTATTATTTGCTTCCTGAACAGACAGAAGGCTAAAGCGATATTCAAATTTTTTTAAAAGCTATGTGAAGCAATTGAGGTTCAGTTCGCTTTGCATCGCCCCGTTTGAGAAAAGTTGGTTTAAATTTGAAACTAAGAGCAGGGAATACCTCGAAAACCGTCGGCTCTACAAGAGAAATGTATGTAATATAAATTATGTGTTTTAGCGAAATCTACATTTTTTGTGAAGTAAATTTTTATCTAGTTCTTACGGTTTAGCCGTAATGCAAAATTATGCGAAATTCATCCACAAAAAAAAAGGTATTTAGAGCATTTTTCCTGAAAATTCAAAATATATATTTTATTTGTGATGTAAATATATTTAATCAATGGTATTTTAATTAAAATTGTTAGACCCATTTTTATAAAAGCACATTTAAAATATATTTTCCTTTTAAAGACAGTTTAGGATGGAGGGATTTTCTTGAAAATCTTAGTATCGCATCATTGGAAGATACATAACATGAATGCAAAGTTTGGTACTTAGCGGCCTTTTCGTTTTTAAACTATGTATCCACAGCCACACACACACACACACACACACACACACACACACACACACACACACACACGGACCTTTTCCTAAAAATGATCTTTTCGGATTCAGGGGACCGCAAAACATATATTTGCGGTGAAATTTGGACCTAGAATTTTTGGGTGGAATAGAATAGGTACCTTCTCTAGCTGCTATTTACATTGTGTGTATGTGCGTGCAAGAGAAAGTAAAAAGGTTATCAATATGTTTCAAAGGGATTTTGTATGCACTATTGTTCAATTAGAAATATGCTTAAAAATAGCTTTGAATATTATCATACAGTTGGCCTATGCTCCCCTTTTGGTGAAGTCGGCATCACTTTTAGCTGTTTTCAATTTGGCAAGAGTTCGAAATTAAAATCTGTCGTTAAAATCATATATTTTATTTCCCCAGTATTCGCCGACCATCCTGGTGAAATCACGAAAAGAACCAGGTTCTCGGTATACGATTTAACCAAATTGGAACCCGAAATCTCCCGAATGCGAGTCGCAAACTTTTGTCCCTGGGCAGACTCGCTCGGAGCATTCGAGCGCACAGAAACGTGCCGATACTTTAACTTCGTGTAGTACTTTTCTTTTTGAATGTTGCCGGATATTACTTATCATCTACGTTTCACAATAGCTATAGGTAAGCCAATCCCTTATTGCTTTGAATACCTACAAATACGACACAATGCATTGGTATATGAACAAAGGTCAGGCCTATTTGAGTGGCGAAAGGGAAGGAGTACGGAATCATTTTACCTAAGTGAGTGCAAGGCATGCTTCACAACCACGATCCACAATAGCCCCTTATATTAGTACGTTTGGTATTGGTTTAATGTCAAAAGCTTACTATTCAAATAAGAGTGTATTTCGGCAGAGGAATAGGAGGGAAGTGAAAGGCAAACATCAAGGACCGGTTTAGCCCATAACAATACTTTTCCGGTTATCCTAGTTTATATAATCGCTGATATTAGTGTCTATTGGATAAACTTAAGAATCATGTATCACCAAGAGGTTGTAAACCCCTTTAATATAATCGTCGACTTAGTGTACATCTAGTATACGAACCAGCAATTTCTCATACACAACAAGCGAGAACCACCACTTTCCTTATTTTGACTCCTTCAGAAGATAAAACAGTAGATGCAGAGGACTTAGGTGTTAATTATCTAATTTTTTTGTTGATTAACTTATCAGCGAAGAGAAACGCCCACAGGAGAAAAATAGGAATAATGATAATCCCAAATAAAGCTGGTGCGGAAAAGTGTACTCATTTATAAATGGTAAAGCTGCATTTTTACATGGTGGAGAACAAAAATAAAGGAAAAAAAAAAAAGAGAAAAAATAAATAAATGAACGGCATGTTCATTCAGAAAAAAAATTGGAATGGGCTAACAAGTATTTTCTCTTTCCTCTAATGCAAAATTAGCTTACAAAAGTTTCACTGCAGCCGATATAACGGGCACTGACGTAAGAAAAATAAAATGCCACGTTTTGCACAAATCTTTAATTAATAATGCAAAGTCTAGTATTTAACTGTCATATTCTATATAGGAATTCCAATTCTTACTCCTTGTTCTAAAATAGAGTATGGTAGTTTTAGTAATAAAAGGTACGTTGACTCAAAAAAAGAATTCGTTGATCGTAGCTTGTTATTTTAATGATAGCCTTTAATTATTTATTTCCAGCTTGAATCGCTTCCACTTGCATGTAAAAGAAAAGAAAAACACTAATTAAATAAAACATAAAAATTGTGGCAACAAGTGTGCGAACACAGAACTTTTGGGCAGGAGCGCAGAACGCTAAGCATTCGGCTACGGTAGCAGCTAACATGATAGTCTGCAAGATGGGACCACATCACACTTTTACATCATAACGTACATTTAAGTACTAATTGCTTCAATATCTGAACTTCACCAATTTCCTTCTATTTCTCTGTACCACACAATTTATCATCACTATCTTTATACATTATCATCGTTCTCCATGATTATATCCATTGTTCGTTGCGGCGCCATGTTTCTCTTTTGCTTCACTAATTACGATTTGGATGCGTAAACTTAAGAAAATGGCCGATAAGGCTTCAACCGGGTTTGCAGGCATTATTTATTGTTGATAGTGTCTAACGCCCGCTTTTACTTCAATGTCACCGCAGGCAATGACACTGATAATACATGAATGAAGATGGAGCACCGGTGGAATGCAATGGCGGGGGAAACCGGAGAACCCGGAGAAAACACGCCCCTGCTCCCGTTTGTCCACCACAAATCTCACGTGCAGTCGCTTGGAATCGAAACCTGGACATGCTGAAAGCCTCATCGTTTGATGCCAGTGATTTCTATGAAGGTCACGTTTACTTTCTCTATCGAGTTCTATGTACATACATAGTAGTTATGGAAGGAATTTTATGCCTTCCAAAAATTTCGAAACCGAGATTTCACCGGAGATATATGTTTTGAGGATTCATGATAAAAGCATTTTTAGAAAAAGATCCTATGCGTGTCTGTGTACGGCTTAACTCAGAAACGAAAATACCAAACTTTGTGTATAAGCTAAGTATCTTCCAAGGATGCGACAGGAAGATTTTTCAGGAAAATCCCCCACAACAAACTACCCTGTACATGGAAAAAGTATCGAAAACGTTTTCCCAAATAACACTCTAACAATTTTTATTAAAACACTGTGAATTATAGAAATTTACATGTCAAACAAACTATATGTTTTAAATTTCTGGGAATAACCTTTAAGCCATATTCATTCTGAATAACTTTTGCATCTTTTATAAACCGCAAGAGATAAACAAATAATTGGTAAAACAAAAATGTAGATCTCGTTAAAACACATTTATTTCATATACATTTTTTTTTTTTTTGTGTAGTTGAGCTTTCGAAAATACTCCTTGTTATTGGTTTCAATTTTAAAACGCTTAAGTTTTTTCTCAAATGGTACTTGTCATTCCTGGCCATGCAAAGAAAATCGAATTTCAAAGTCAATTGCAGAGCGATAGGTTTTAAAGAATTTGACTATCGCTTTAGCCTAGTGTAGTCCCATATTTCCTTTCTGTGTGTATATATATTTCACAATATGTGGTGCAAAACTACTAGGGTCATCAGCGCCCTTCTGTATAAGAAACTAAGGAATTAAACAATGTCTGCTAATGCTGATCTTGATTAGTATGAAGTAGTTAGAAGAGCAGTTTCTTAGAGAAATTCATGTCAATGGAAAACATCAGATTTTTTTATTTGTCAGAAAATACAATTTGGAATTTACCTCTAGGACCACTGTTTAATCTTGAACCATCGAAGAGCAACATTAACATGAATGCATCATTTTCTCATTTACAAGCAACCCTTGGCTTTAAAAACAGTAGTATTGAAAGGCATAAGGTTTACTGTTTTATGTCATGGTAAAAGCTACTTCCTCCTTTCTCTCCATAAACAAAAGATCGTTATCCCTCCTCTGCTGAGCCGTAAGCTTCAGAAGCAGCTAGACTCTAACAGTACGTCCTATTGGTTCTCTTTCTCTTATTAGGTTCTGCCTTTTGTCAACAGCCTACTGTAGCTTCTCCTGTATCAGAGACAAAAGAATCGATATTCTATAATAAAGCGAAATGAACCACAGACGCTTTTGAAGTCGCTGCGAATATGTATTTCCGATCCATTTTTACAAAGCCCAAGGGTGAATGCCTATTGATCAGAGGAGTAGCGATGCTTTACCAATATTTCAGACTGTTGATCGTGTAATTTACTGCAGTTATAGCTTTACTTCCATGGAGTCCGTAATATAAGCTCTTTCACTTAAACTGAACAATTTGACATGCAGCAAACTCCTGAAGTATATTCTCAGTTCCGGATTCAGCGTTTTTTTTTTCGGGAGGTTACTGGCATGTTGCAATGGTACAATGATGCTAGGCAAATTGGAGAAGGGTAATCGTTAAAGGAAGAAGAGCCAGTGTTTTAATGTTCTCAAATTTATCGCCATTCAACCATTGCCTTGCATTTCATTAATTTGATAGAAAATATAGGATAGTAGCTATAGTAGAAATACGATTAAGGGCATTGTTACTGAACGGCTCAGGCGGTTTCATCTGTAGCCGGCATTCTGGAGATTGCTGGTTCGATCCCCGTGTCCGGCCTACATGACCCATGGTTTTTTCTCCGGGTCACGATTTCATCCCCAGAATTTTTCAGTCCACCTTTCCCTATTACTATAATTTCCTAAGACGTTCTGAATTGAAGGACCAGACGACAGCGGTCGGCGAGTTGCGGCTGCAGGAGGATTGTGCATTGCAAAACGTTATCCAGGCGTCGTTATCGGGATCACTCGGTCGATACCCGCTTTCGGGTTTTAGGGACCTCTTTGGGGACACGCGGGTGGCTTGGGTCCCGTGAGTGCGGCGTTGGAAACGTTCCAAATGTAACCGTTAGGTACCCCATTCATGCTTGTGCCCGTCATTATCGGGTTTCTCCCCTCATTCTTCCCTTCTTGAGGCTTCTTAAGAGCCAAAAAGGGCCTAAGTTCAGGGCTCTGACCCAGAGACCTGAGGACACCGTCCGTGTCGAATCCTAATCCTAAGGGAATTGTTCGAGTGCATCATAACTGAAAATTACAACGAAGGCTGCAATTCAAGGAGACTGCCCTAAGCAAGTCTGTACTCAAAATGAAGCGTAGTAGATCCTCAAGCAACCACGAAAGTAGGCTTCACGACTGACTCCGCAATTATGGTCCTAATAAATTAATAATTACTTTATAAAAGTACAGGTGTTAGAGGTATAGATACATATACTTTTATAAATTGTACCATAATGGGTACCCACTTAGGTGTTTTAGCTGTTTTCCTGTTAATCTAACAGTTTACCTAGAAATTAAACATGTTATTACCTGATGTGTTTTACATGATTGTAACTGCAGGCGAAAACAACGCCTGTCAGTGTAAACTACTCGTTTTGCTTCCACGTTTTCACACCTTATTACCTGACCTGTTGGTTTGGGTAGTATGAGCATTGGTCTTGCACAAAGCATTCAAAGTCGGTTAGATACAGCATTCATCATAGCGGACCCGTCCACTCAAAGTTACGCCTTCTGACCCACAGAATCAGGGAAAATAAACACGTATGGCTTGTATGTGCTACGTCTACCGTCTTTAAAACACATTATTCTTTTTTTTATTTATTTTAAAATACAATTCCGTAGCCTTTTCGGGTCTCCGGTGCTGTATTCCTTTTTTTTTTCCCCCTTTCTTTTTCCAAACATTTCCATTGCTTTTCTATTGGATTACCGTTTTCCTTTTTGCTTATAATACAAATACATATACACATTAACAAACATACAAACACCCATCTCCAAGGCGGGACTCGAACCTGCAATCCCCTGCGCTATGAATCCAAAGTTGGGCACTTTAGCGAGCGCGGCCATGGGGACCGGCACTCTTAATAAGTAAAATTATGACTCCACAAATTAAGCAAATATTGATACACGTTGTTGACTACACTGTTCTTAATTGTCAACACAAATATGTGCACTAATACCCCGAACAGTCTGTATAATGTGTCAATAGGGAAATATTTGCGATAAATAGTTTCGTACTAAAATCAATAAATAATCAAAAATGCCTCTTCTGTTACAGGTAAGCCATTAGTGATACGTAATGTTAAAAGAATACAAGTTGGGGTTATGATCTCTTGAAGAAGTCATTAGTAAAGTTACGTTGAAGAAAGCAATGGGGATCGTCTAGGTACGACAGAAAAGAAAAATTGATCGGAAATATACCATTGCAGTCCGGGATATTTCACGCCTTAGTCTAAGTGCTGCTCTAATATTTTTCTTCACCAACCATGTGCTTTGACGTCATCTACCTATCAATATGTTATAGTTTTTGGTGCAGACGTAGACTACATCCCTCCTTAATACATCCTATGCATTTGCAGCCCTGGTCTACTCATTTTCAAGCCTCCAAGAGTAAGAAGTCGAATAAAAAGGAACTCTGATAGCACTGCAGTCAAGCTCCATCAAGACTTCAACTCGTAAAGGCAATTTCCTTAAAAGTCCTTCCAGTGTGAAAATAAAGAGGCATGCCTTAAACCGACACAAGCTATAGTTTTACAAATAACACATTTAATAATTCTTGTAAACGACCTTGTTCTCAAACTGTCTGCAATGTCTGCAAAATGGGAAGGAAATATGTGGTTTCAACCTGGCCGTGTTTGGACGATCATGCAATAATTCTGAGACCACAGTTGGAGAAACATATAATAATTCTGGGGTCACATTTGGACAATCACATAAATAGTTGGGAGACCGCATCGGAACCATGATCTAAAGCTTCTTAAAACGCACTTCTACTTGAAACCAGTTTTGGGCCGTATATGGACAGATTCGAAAGAAATTAACTTTAACTCAGAGTAGTGAAGAAAATTAAGTTTCGGGAAACTCAGTAAGCGGCAACTCTATTAAGCTCGAGACTAAATTCATGGGAATCTGGTATGTTCTCAAACCTAAGGAACACGTGTGGAAAGCGCACGTAGTTCATTTCTGAGAATTAGCACAGGAAAAAGTAGCTAAGACAATACATAGGCATACAAAACGAGCGTGTCTTTTATGCTAAGAGTATGGGTAAAAATTGGCATTCAGATTACTGGTGCTACAGTTTTTACAAGATATAGAAATATTACTGTTCTAGTAGCGCAGCTCTAAACACATCACCCCTTTAGCGGCAATCGGTAAGGGATTCGCCGTATAGTAGTTTAGATAGTCACGAAACTCATATTTTTATTATGAGGAAAAATTGTCTACGACGTAAAGTTCTTAATATTCTGTAGGTTCCCAGATTTAGTTATACTTGATCATACTTATATGCAGGAACATTTGTTTGTTATTCTTAAAATAATTAGAAGCTCGTTCCAAACAAATTGGTTATTGGCTTTCCTCAAATATTTTCGGTAAATTCAACTCTTGTTGTCCATTCTCATAATCACCCATGCAAACACTGCGAGAAAGATTATCGAGACTCCCACTGGAACAGAAAACCTGTTACAGTGTTTAACAGACTGTCAGATGTTCACTTTCAACCACACTTATCTATACTTACAATTAACTATTTACTGATACGGATGGCTAAGGACATGTAAGCGGGAGGTCCGAGATTCAAATGCCACCAAGGCAGTTCTTCCTGAATATGTTTCTATTATTATAGGTTTTCCTCAGCCTTCATAACTGGCAAATGCCGAGAAGATACACCAAGCTAATACTTCGCACGTTTCCTCGCCAAATTTCCTTTACTAATTATCATTTCATTGCTATTCAAGAATCATGTATGTAATGAGAATGGAAGATAAACACAATTAAAAGTATAGAACCTGAGGAACACACTAAATCTTGCAGTTGAGCTGTATTCTCGAAGATGTTGAAAACCAGGATTCATACATTTAATTAAGTGGCGCTAAGTCCTGAATAAATTTGATCACCCAGCAGATTGCGATTGATTGGTTGGACAAAGTTGATACACAAAACTTCAACTGATTCTCTAAAGAGAATCCATAGTTTTGATTCTAGACACATCCTTCATCACGTCAGTTACACCACTGTTTCTCCAAAACAGCCAAAACTAGCCAAGCTTGGTCTCTTATTTAATAGAAGCACGTACACCAAGAGATAAGGTATTTTTGTAAATATTGTACATAGACATGTTTGGGGGTTGAGTTATCTATATATGTGAATTCTGGTGTAGTTGTGAGTACGAGTGTGTGCATGTGTGATATCAGAGTGTTCTTTTCTTATTGGTCTGTTGTAGCAGCGTCTGTGTATTTCCAGTGCTGTGAAGATATGTAGGTAACATTTTAAATACCAGTAGTTTTAAAGAGCATGTACGATCACCCGACTGTGTGACGCAAATGTTATACTATTATAAACTTAATAAATACTCTACTCTACACATTTTTCCATTGTAAAGAGTGTAAGTATACGGAATTTTTAACGTTGTTCACTGCCTGACCTACATATGTTCATTTCTTATTTCTACCATAAATCATCCTTTTAGTAGGTAATTATGTTCGGGTTATTCACAAAGTCTCTACTGCATAGTGTTATCTAAAGGCAACCGACCCTCAATTCATATTTTTCTATTCTGCTTCCTTCCCTGTGAGGTTAATACTACTATAATCAATGAACTGAAGGGACATTGAGAGTTAAATTTTGAATATCTATATTTTTGTATACATTCTCCTGATAATATTACAGCAGTTTTATTCTGTTATGTTAATATGAATACCAAATTCACTAAAATTGGAAAAACTTCGCAAGGTATAAATTATCATAAATGTGTAATGCAAATGTATTGTATAATCAAAATATTTTACACGCATCAAAATATGAGAGAACTGATTGGCATTTTTTTCAGTTAGAGCTTTGAACCATATAAAAATACTTTACGTCCTCATATCTCAATAAATTGAATTTCTAAACTACGGTAAACTTTTTGAAATGTTAGAAATTGTAATCTCTAAAATTAATTATGTTCATAACATTTTTTTCTAAAAAAAGTACTATTCCGTATTAGTGTTGAGATAATTTTAACGCCTGTATTATTAGAATACATACTTCTTTGACATTCTAAGACATTTTTGTTTATTTAACAAAAAGTAAGATGCGTGGAATATTTCCAAAGCTTGAAATTGTACTTTTCAGAAAACGCAGTTTTACAAAATAGTATGCTAGAAAACAGGTGCATTGTCTGATCTTTAAATAGCTGCAGAGCCTGAAGCAAAGGGGGTATAGCCAAATGGTAATTTTTTTGGAAGGCGTAAAGTTTCCAACACCATTTAGTATTAAATAGCGATTTTCGTTTTTTTTTTTACCGAATGTAGACAAACTTTCACTAAAACTGAAGTTGTGTGGCAACAATGAATAAGGAAAAACAGAAAATCTCGCCATGTTTGAGTGTTTGTAGCAGGGGAATACAAAGTGTTGGGTCTATAGATTAGAATATTTTGATAAATAGTACCTTACTGTGTATCCCCTTCAGTGCGTTAGCTGCTTTTTCTCTTCATCTATCAGTTTTCCCATAAACCAAACAAATAATTAACGGCATGATGTATTTTTCACGGTCACTATAGACTATCCGTTTTGCTACCACGTTTTCACATCTCAATACGAGCCGGTCCCCATGGCCGCGCTCGCCAAAGCGTCTCGCTTTGGTGTTTCGCAGCGCAGGGGATCGTGGGTTCGAGTTCCGCCTTGGACATGGGTGTTATATGTTTGTTTATGTGTATGTAAAAAGTAAAACAGAAGCTCAGTAATCATACGGTAATCACAGTAATCAAATTAGGTAAATAAAAAGTAGGGTATACAGTGCCGGAGTCCCGATCAGACTCCGGAACTGTATTTAAAAAAAAAATACGTGATCTGCTGGCCTAGGAAGTATGGGGTTATTGGACTTTCAGAAAGCATTCAAACTCGGTTCCGTTATAGCCAGGCCCACTCACTCAAGGTTACTTGAAGGATTAAATGAGTGAAGAATTAGTAAGTAACATTATATGTCCACAAATGAAGCAAATGCTGATGTAATGTTGTTCATTACACTGTTCTTACTTATCAATATAAATATCGGCAGTTATAGCCCTGACTGCGTTTATTATGGCGATGTAATCAAAACGGTTAAGATGTATTATTCCGCTGTGACTGGAGTGAATGTTTGCGACATCGTAACGACCACGTGGTCAACATGTGTAATTGCCAAGGTTGTCTAGAATAGGAACTTTAATGTACTCTCATTTAGCACTTTTCGCAGTATAGCGCTTTTATTGTTAGGTTTAAGGCTACAGAGTTAACATTTTGTCATGCCACAAAAAGAGTTATACACTCGTACTTTATAGTAAATTATTAAGCTCAAAGATTTTAACACACCCCACTCACCAAAAATAAGTACCGAGAGTGATTTAAGGCATTTTATAAAAACAATGCTTTTCCATTTCTGCTCATTTACTCAAAACCTTATATCACGAAGAATAGGGAAGAAACCGTTTTCCTAAAGTTTGCCAAATGGGATCAAGTTTACAGCTTGTGGTACTTTTACGGTTGTTGCGAGCTCCTTTTTTCGGTGGAGCAATATCCCTTACGACGAATAGCACTTCTAACAAATTTACGGCATTCACTTTCTACCACGAGCTTGATTCTTCCGCGAGTTTTCTAGCTATTGAGATCCAGTTTGTTGTTACTATTTCACTATGCGAATTAAATTTTAGCACTAAAACACCGGCTAATTCAAGTGATAAATTGACTGCATCCTCAATTGCATGGGAATTTTTTGCACACCTTGTGAAAAACATTTAATAGAGGATGTAAGGGATATAGATACAGATAGTTTGATAATTGCTATAGGTACACACGCACACACAATTCATTCTGTTAGATGCTTTTTCACTTCACCTTCGGAATTTTCTAATACACATCACATATTTACTTACCTGCACTTACTTCTGCACGGTCGTAACTGGGTCACGAAATGAACAACGCATGTTGTTGTTGTTGTTTTCACGTGTTCACACTTCAGTACCTGAAGCTTGCACAGACAGAGACCACTAGCCTTGGAGAAAGCATTCGAACTCATTTACACATAACAATAAGCAATGAATGTGTGGAATTGGAAGCATAAGTATTACATTTCCAGGTAAGGTATTAAGCTTCCAAACTCTTTCTTTCTCTGTGAAAGCGTAGGTTTTAGATAACACAAATAATGAATATTTTGGTACTCAAGAACCGTGACTAATTTCTTCATGTGCTATTAGTTTCGTACAACATTACCTTAACATTCGTTATCAGAAGGCCTGCTCGTTGTGCATAACATCTCCAGCCAATCCTTCCTCGTGCTCTCGGAGAAAAAAAAAATCGTTGTATGCTTTGTGTTTGCAACGTCTACTTGGAGGTGTTAACCAAAACGAAAGCATACTACTGTTTATCAAATTATTAGTCTGCTAATGAAGCAAATATTGATGTAATGTAGCTCATTAAAATGTCTTCAAATAACAATATAAACCTGCACTCATTCCCCAAATGGCCTGTATAATCTCTTTTTCATCACTTTATAATAGGTTCCTTCTAGAATATTTTAGGTGTTGCACGAAAACCGCAATATTTTAAAAGACTAAATCTCGCACTAACTTTACTTCTCAACGCGCAAGCACAGCATGTGCTTACAATAATGCATACTATCAATTCTATTTATAAAACAGAATACCTTTCGGTAATCTTCAATTTTAATAGATATATGTTTTATACTTTTTCAATAACTTATAAGAAACCATTTAAATCAGAATACCAAATAAATTTTCATTCCTCAAGGGTTACTGGGTTGAAATAGCTAAATGCGTGCTTTTGTTTACATTGACACGTATTCTTGGAACGGAGCCGATATCGAAAATAAGGAAGTTAAAAACAAAATTAAAGACAGAAAGAAACAAAAAATTTTCTTTTAAACACACAACAAATGAAGAGAGAGAAAAATACAGTGTATAGTCTATTTGTGAAATACTTTGCTCATATGTGATCAAAACAGGGAGCTTACTTTGCTTCTTAAGGTAGAGAAAAAGAAGGAATATGTACAGCAGCTGGGAAAAAGGAAACGTTTGTGTATCGTGAATGTGCAGGTTTATGAAACAAGATACGAAGGTGCACTTCTATTAACAATTGTTTAGAAATGCTTAGTAGGCATTAACATATTAAACACACGTGAATAACAAATGTTTTTCCAGAAACTACTTGCTGCTGTAGAACAGTCAGCCAGCTGAATTATGTGTGGCGTGTTACAGTCCAGTGACGTAACGTCATATATCTCCGATTTGTAAGCAAGAGGTAAGGAAGAAAAATAAGTGCAGATCTTGAGCATTACAACGTGTGGATGTAGAGTACCACATACACTAGTGACGTACAATGTTCGAACTTAAAACAGCAAACCAAAACGGGGCAGCGTCTGAATTGCTGCATATAAAACCATAATAACGCAAAGTGGATCGTGTAGTTTAAAACGTGCGAGTGTGGTCAAGCTCGTTCCATGGACATGTTCGAGGCGATATGTGCCAACTGAATCGATGGTCTTGCTTCAGATACCAAGGTTCCAAAGTGTGTAGTTGTTCTAAGCTGAGTAAACCATTATTTATAAAATACAGCAAGGATGGGGAATTTTTGGCCATGTAAGGATGATAGATTAGTATAACCAGACCAAGTTAAGACCTTTTTATGGATGCGAATCAATGGGGAATTTAATGTCGTGTCGGCATATTGCAATGGTAGCTCACAGGTGGGAGATTAGTTGCTCCAATCCCGGAAGGGGCTTTGAAATGTTCAGTCTGACTTAACCTATGCGAAATCTTTGTTCGTGCATAACATTATAATAATCAGTTGGTAATAGTTTTGTAACTCGTTTCTCCGCTCTAGTTATTTCCCTTTGAAAATGATACTGAGGTAGGAGGACCTTTCATTAACTATTTGATATGCTTATTTGTGTTTATATGTTATAACGACTTGATAATTTGCATATCATTATTTCACGGTCTATTAAAAATATTTCAAAATATAAATGTTGTTTATAATGAAAATACCTAAAACATGATGGTATTTTAACCAAAATCATTGTAGTAATTTTGCAGAAATTAAAAAAATAATAATGCAAATGCCATAAAAGGTGTGGGATTCTTTTTTAAAATATTAATATTGTATCTTTAGAAGATACTGACTGAACTCGAATACCAAGTTTGAGATTTATCCAATAAACATGCACATACACAATTAAACGCTCTATATCGAACTTTACTTAAAATATAGTGCTTATAGGTATGTGGTAGACAAAGTAAAAATTAATTCCATTAATTGCATATAAAACAATTGTAAAAACACTACAAACGAAAAACTTGAAGATCTAATGCAATTTTCAAACATATATTAAATATGGCTGAACATGTAACGTGTTATATCCTTTTTTACTTAGTTATTATTTTCTCTGCATTAATTGCGCTCTGGTATTTTTAGCGGGACATGAACACTATCTACAATCACGTGGAACGTTTAAAGAAGCATAAGAGAGAAACCTAATTTTGTGCATCTGCAATTAAAGTTCTGGTGTCTTAATGCTAATTTTCTGCTGGAAAAAGTGGTTTCGTAGCTGTTTTTCAAGAAATTACATGTACACTGTCATGCATAAAAAGTGGTTCTTCTCTTATTTTGCAACAGTTATATTTCCCTTTCATAAGATTTCCGCATTCAAAGAACCAACCTTTGTCTCCACCCACCTGTATCAGTTCTCTATGAGACTGCCTGTAAAACAATTGACGGCCACAAGATGTACCGATGAACCGTGTTATAACTTATCTGACAAGGAGCAGTGTTTCAAATACCGCCTCTATGAAAACGTTTCGCTAAGTTTGGTGATCAAGGAAAGCTAAACCAAAACATCATTGACCATCTAGAGGAAGGGTGAAGAATAATTTGCTGAGCCCTTAAGCTGGACTATAGCCACAATATTTATACGAGAGGTTTTCTAGTGACATGAACATATAAGGCAATAGGAAAACCGACGTTAAGAAAATGGTTGTGTAGTAAGAAGACAACAGATCTAGAATACTAAAAATTCAAGAAACGAAGGTTAAACTTTCGTCTTCATTTCTATATTTTATTTCAGCGCCAACATTCAATGACGCATTGCATTAACGATACTTTGCTTGTGAAAACAAAGAGACCACCATCTTGAAATGTTAAACGTTTGCAATTATTGTTAGATTAGAATCAGAAAGTAAACTGTTTTCTTATAGTCAGCGAAATCTTAGACTCTGACTTCAACAAAAACAATTGCGTTGTAAAAACTTTGAATGCCTGGTACAACATGTGACCTGTTTACTGCAAGAAACAGACAAACGCCATGTCTGGAGGAAACCGAAAGGGGTCTATTAAGTTATAAAATGGTGGAGCCAATGTTTCCGAATTTCGCTTCCTGGAATATTGTGTGCAGGCTGAGAATATATTAACACCTGCGCATAATTGGATTTTGTTTCGATAAAACGTTGCATGTCTGGACCACCCAGCGAGATGAGAATCGTTCCTTCCTCCCTTCACCTCCCAGGGATTACCTGTATCGTATCCGAGCGCACGCGTGAGGGACAGTTGGTGGGGGACCTGCTGCCCAACTACACTAATATGGGCATGAGATGTCACCCGTCGGACAGAGTCTCAAAACTGCCTCATGTCTCATTTTGCATCCTTACATGTAATAAAACAAATCTAAATTCCTATTGCGCGCAAAGCCTTGTGTTGTATTATCTCGGTTGAAGACTTAAAACACGTCGTGTTGTAAGAGAGGCTTTTTTGAACCTATTTTACTTTTAAGGTTAAAATTAACTTTCAAATAGCCCGTTTTACCTACTCTGTCAAAAACTCCTATTTTGGAGGTACGTTCGATTCCTGTCAGGCGGACTATCTAACCTCAGATTTTTCTGATTTCCTAGGTCGGTAGGCAAGTACCAGGTTAGTTGTTCTATCGCGAATTTCCTGCCTATAATTTCCTTTCCCCATTTCCTGTCTTTCATATGTTTAAGGGTTATAGGACCAGTCAACGGCGGTCGTGTGTTGCGGCGAGACAGTGGAATTTGCACTTTGTAACGATTTTCCCCGAAGCTCGGCCGGCCGGCTGGATTCCTAACTGGGCGTGACTGTTTCGTTCGGGAACTCCAGGTTGATGATAGGTAAGCAGGATCGTGCCGGGGTCAGGATTGGTATATTCTGGAGTCGTTGAGGGCTCCGACCTAGTTAACGTGCATCATCGTCCGCATCTGACTGCCTATGATTATGTACGGTGATGCGTTACAGTGATTGGAAGTCCCTCCGTCTGAATAATCCTAACCTTAGTGTGCAAAAACCTTGCATCCCATTCGTAAACCCAGCTAATGAATTTTGAACAAGATTTCTCAAAGTTACTTTTCTATTTTCAAAAGGAAAATTTGCGAGCAACGAGGCGTTAGGATCCAATTGCAGATTTGCTTTCCTGGCCATTAAAATTTTCAAAGCCGATATTTGAATGAATTTAACCAGATGTGAGCAAATAGTGCGTTAAATTTAAAATTTAATTTACTGCCAGCTTTAAAATGCTGCCATGATGCAATTGTTGTTCCTTTTCCTTCAATTTACAGTACACTTTCTTGATAGTCGATAAATATATCTAAAAGGGTTTCTCTTAATATCAAGTATACCTTTGGAGTTAGAGGTTTCATAATTTAGCATATGATTGGTTTATAGAAATTTTAAAATATTACATTATCTTTTGTAGGATAGGTTATACTGTAACAACAGATTTAATCTTCGATTAAAGAAAAGTAAATTACAATAATCAACATTTCAGTTTATGTGCAAATGTTTATTACACGGAGCATTTACACATGTGACAACTTTCGGTTTTTTATAAATTGTTTTGTTGAAAGCTTAGGTATTAGAGCAATGAATACTAGTTTATGCTCAAATACTATTGAAAAAAATGCCGAGAATTCTTAAAGGGATTCTGAAGCGAAAATTAAAAATGCTGAGTGGTTAAACATAAGCACTTCAATCATTTCACGTAGTGTTGCTAACACTTTATTTAAATATATGTTCTATATATTTTATGTATGTTAGTTCAGCAATTATAAACAGCTGAAATCTGAAAATATTGTTGAAGGCATTATTAGCTTATTCTAGCGAACATCATCATGAATTGTTTATTAATTGTATCTAAATGAAGTAATGTAACATTTTCGTAATTGCTGTACAGGCTGTTAGGGATATATGTGCAGCTATTTATAATGGTAACTAAGAACAGTGTATTGAAGCACATTAGGTCAATGTTTGCTTCACTGGCGGATTTATAGCTTTGAGTATTTGAAATAAAAGATGTTCAAGGTGGTTAGTATTTATTTTCACTGAGTCCGCGAGTCGGAAGGCGTAACCTTGACAGCGTGGGCCTCACTATAACGAATGTTGTATCGGGAATGAGTTTGAATGCTTTCTGCAAGAACAATGACCCCGGCAAAACCTAGGACAGCAGGTCACGTATCGAGGTGTGAAAACGTGGAAGCAAAGCAAATAGTCTAAACTGATAGGCGCTGTTCATTTTGCGGCACAATTAACTCCGTGAAAAACACACCAAGTAGTAAACTGTGTAACCAAAAGAAAACATAACTAAGATACCGAAGTGGATATACAAGTACATTTTTTTTTCCTCTCTGTATCTACAACTTTAACATCCTGTATAAGTGAGTATTTAAAATATTAAACATTTGCGGCTAAAAATTTGTAACAATAATAATCTTATTAATAAACTACTATATGTAAGCCCCTGGAAAGTGCAAGGTTTAACAACCGGACAACCAGCCTCACGCAGAGGCTGAGAATTATCCAATCCGTGCGGAAATGCGATATAATAGCACCATTGTCTCAAACCGGCAGGTTGGTTTTCGTGATCCCACAGATCGCTACCAATCTTCTCGTACTTCTAATGATGTTGAGTGGATTTTGCTTTTGTCATGCGGCAATGAGGAAAATCATAAATTTATATTCAGAAAAATGACGCAGTTTCAACGGTTGCAAGAATATCATTTGACAACACATACGAGTTTTGTACAATGTAAACCTCGTAGGTCTGAAAATGTCATGCTCACTGCCCCTCTTTTCTTGTTCCCCTTGGCGTTCAATGTCGCCCCCATGTCAGTCCGTTGGAGATAAGCGGACCGACTACACAGATTTAAACTCTCCCTTAAACAAAGACATCGTTTCAGAGCAGTGGCGTGCGGTGATATTCTGACAAAGGGAACCGCTTATAAAGCCCATCATAAAAGGTACTTTAAACTTATTAAAATATCAAACTTCATATACACAAAACCTCCGTGTTGCACTTGTTTAGCGCGCAGTAAAAATAATTAATATCGTTTCCAGTATCACTTGCCAGTATCCTGATTTCAAATCCAGTCGAAAATCACTGGGCACCATGAACACTGCCTTCCTGTGACGACATTCAGCTTCCTGTATTCCACCCAGAAGCGTAACTCACCGTTCTTCTCTTTCTTTTTCTTCTTCTTCTTCTTCTTCTTCTTCATCTTTCTCTCCTCCTCTAAGACGAGGGTACCAAAGGCTGTCGGACTTTTTAGTGATTCAACTGAATCTCATGTCCTCCAGCATGTCCCATATCTCTGCTTGCTTCGCCAAAGTGGTTGCCATAGGTCTGGTGGCTGTGATACAGACTCGGCCAAAACGGCCATAATCGCCGTTCTCTTGGCTGATATTGTCTAAGTAGATGCCGGGTCCTCTCCAATTGAAACGGCCATATGGGCAGTCACCCTCTTCAGCAAGTATTTCAGCCGGGGCCCAGATTCTACGACGGTACTGGCTCTTTGGATACGTCATACGGCAATAGACTCCCAGTTGACTCCCCTAACTCCCAGGTGCAACAATCGGAGCTTTGATGTAATGCGCCCGTTCGATCGCACATGTGTTTACTCATGCAGGTGCAACAATAAGTCCACTATGCAAAGGAAGTCACTGGCAACAATTATCTACGACCGCTGGAAAGTAAACCATTCACAGTGTGACGATTTAGGATGGCAAGTTAGAGGCGCGTACATTTGGCGTGTAGTCACAATACATTTTATGATGGAAAAGAGGAACGCGTATATTTTTAAGCAATGAGAACAGTTTTACTTGAATGGTAATTAAGTCTCCTTCGTCACTTGCATTCGTCAATAATTAATTGGTAGAACTCAGCTTCAGAAGCTTTTTCTCTATTGAAAGGATTGACAGGTTTGAAATTCGGTTCAGTCCCTAAGCATTCCTGCAGTAAGCGTGAATCTTTCGGAGTGCAGAGAAAGAGCGTTCAACACTGGCACTGGACACTGGTGTTGTTAAAACAAGGGCACACAGCTTATGGAATTCCGTAAAAGCGGAAGCAGACAAACCCAAAACCAAGTAGGTAATTAGTTTAGGAACTCCTATTCAAAGATATTCATCGGTCGAATAAGCCTAACTGAGTTTGCTTCTGAGTCGAGAAAAATCAAAATGCTGTCCATAACAAACCTTTACGGAATGGAAAGTGTCTTCAGGAAAATTAACTCTCTGGCAATTAACTCGAGGAATTTCAGTTTTGACGTCTTTTTTTGGATGCTCCGACGATTTTTTCACAGTAGGTCCACATTGAAACAAACTCATCTATTTCGTCAAATGAATGATTTAGTTTCCCTTACTTTGGCTATACATAAGATGACATCCAACATTTTTTTTTGTAAAATATCAAAAAGTGCACCAGTTAAATTAAACACTTAAGTGTTTCAACAAGAACTCAAATTCAAAGTCCTCAAGTGCGTTACTGAAACCTCGAGCATCATGATAAGTCTGAATGTCCCATTGTGCAGGATTATCTAAAATTTCTTCAAAGAGCTGAGAAAGATCCTCTTTATATTCTTCCAATGTTTGGACAAGTCTTCCATTCTAGTTCCAACGTGTGGAACATCCCTTTGGGAACCGTTTTTTGACAACTGTGTTCAAGGCTACAGTTCTGTTTGTGGAAATGGGGGGGGGGGGGAGAAGCAAAGCTACTTAATGTCATGAAAAACACGATACTTGCCTTATGTATGACACCGACTGTGAAAGCGCAGAATTTGGCCTATGAGCCACTAGTGCTACTAGTTTGGACCCACAATGATACTTTTATTGCGTAACAAAGGCGTGATTTGCTAGAGCATCTGCACTGCGATCAACACCAGAATGAAAACCAAAAATAGTTCCTCATCTTCCCCATTAACAGAAACACGCCTTATTGCAGTAGAAAGTTGTGAGTATACAGGAATATCGCTAGCTTCGTCCAAAATAATGGCAATGAATTGAGCATCACAAACTTCACCTTTAATTTCATTTAACACAACTGTAGTGGCATAATCTTTTAAATAATTTTGAAAGTGGTTGGACAGACCCGAAAACACTGTAGCTGTTGACTCAGTAAATCGCCATATTTATTTAATAATGAAACTAATTCTACACAGTTTCCCTGATTTGGAGTATGTTTCATCTTCTGCATGGCCTTGGAATAGCAATTCTTGTGTTGCAAGGTAGATAACTGTGGCTACTAAACGTTTTACTACTTTTCTATTTTCTTTCACGAATTCATTATGTTTTATTAGCTCTATTTTTCACTGTTTATGTAGCTGAAATTCAATTCGAGATGTACCAAATGTAGTGAGAGAAATTTCAGCTCGAATATGTGACTGCGAATGCTGATAACGATTTACTGCTTTCAGAAGATTGTTAGTCTCTTCAAAACCTACAGAAACGTCATTTCACTGGAGAACAATGTACAGGGCCAGGAATACAATCTGGATTTCTTTTTACATGCACACCAACACTTAATTTTATTATACTGTTCAGAATAAAAATGGCGAACACACCTTATGGTAAGAGCTTTACCTTTGGCAAGTCAGGAGTTGGTCTTCCTTTCGAAATCATAGTTTTCCTTTCTTTAGAATTTTGCGCGCCAAATGAGTGTTGGCGAGGAGCCTCCAGTATACACCCGCAATGATCCACACCACTACTTTCTTCGGCTATTGCAGCCCTCTGCACTCCGCAATCCCTGCTTGCAGCCATAGCTTCCTGCCTCTTCGTGGAATAAATTTCTGAATGCGTCCCCTTTTTCGTCCGTTCGACTTTCGCTGGTACCGTGGCCGCCCTCGCTGAAGTGCTTCGCTTTGTTGCTTCGTGGCGCAGGGCATTGTGGGTTCCAGTCCCACTTTGGGCTTGTGTGTTTGTAAATGTGTATTTGTCAATGTGTATGTGTCAGTAAAAAAAACAGTAAACAACGGAAACTTAGGAAACTGGAAAAGTAAGGGGAAAAAAGAGAAAAAGGGAATACAATGCCGGAGCACAAACAAGTCTCCGGAACCGTATTTTTTGTATTAATAAAAACTTGGGAGCGCTACAGGATTGAACATTTAAGTTAGGTTTAGATTAAGATGAATTTAACTAACGTCATGTAATTATTTATTAGTGATATTAATATATTGTACTTAAGTGAGATTATAGTTATGCCCAAAAGAAGTTTGGTGTAAAGAATTGCTGTATATGTTGGCTTTTAAGTCTTAATAATGCGGCGAAACAGAATGCAATTGAAAACTCATTCCCGGGTTTCATCCGGAAAGAGCTGGAACCTTATAATGCTAGGCGCACATTCTGACTTTCATTACGGTTACAACCGAAAATTTTTGAAGTCGACAAAAACATTACACCGCCGTTTGGTATACTGGAAGGTATTTCAATATAAGCATGTATCATAAACGATTTTTTTTATACATAGATTACATCTACGTCGCAATTTATTCTATGCCGAACACAGGGGAGTGATTCATTCCCTTCATTCCATACAATGACCGCCCCTGTTTCAGAGGCTGGGGAAAGCTTGAGATAAAGTTGATCACCCAGTACTATCCAAATCCAGAGTCCCTTTATTGAACCTTTTGTGAAATTAGTCAAAATACCTATTTCAAATTCTTAAATGAAACATGTCCATTTACTTTGGATCTTGTTATATTATTGTTTCATTTGTATAGTCCCCACTAACTTCTATCATGTGTCGAAGCCTTTCGCTTGTGAAATAACTCGTTGACCGTAGGTTATTAACAGCAAGTTAATCATTTCTATATTCCAACACACGCACATTCACTCTCACGCGCATGCTTTCAGGCCGTTTGGGACATGGAAGTGGTTCTAGTTAAATAAAAATGCGCCACCAACCTATCCGGGAATCGCCCGAGACATTGTGAGAAGTCAATTAGTTGACCACTCGACC
The DNA here is from genome assembly GCA_030762935.1 of Hymenopus coronatus. Lineage (NCBI taxonomy): Eukaryota > Metazoa > Arthropoda > Insecta > Mantodea > Hymenopodidae > Hymenopus > Hymenopus coronatus. The sequence continues at coordinate 153,723,093 of CM060900.1, forward strand.
ACAAAGGTAGCTTATAGAAGAACGCTATAATAATTTAAAATGCAGTGGTTAATGATGGTAGGGAATACTCTGCCTTGCCAAGACCCTATCTCTTACTGGTTCTAGCACTCCACTAAGTGTTTGTCTTACTTCTTGTTTTTCCTTCTCTCGAGAACCTGAAATCGACCAAAGCTCATACATTAATGTTTCAATGGAAGACATTTGACAGTAAACCAAAATGAACAAAAATGTTTCCTATTAGAATATTGGTAAGGCCTATTCAACACTTTTAAACGTTCAATATTGTGCAAAAACCATAGTTTCGGGCTTATTTTTTATTATTTTTTACGTTGACATTTCACTGGTTAACAAACAAATACTACTTATTCATACATTTCAATAAGTTTTACATTAGATATATACTACACTTTATTTTTATAGCCGAAACGATTGGAATGGATTGGATCCCACAACTTTTTGTCCCAAAATTGTCTCTTTCATTACGTAGGTATTCCACGAATATGCATTTAAGTGAATGTGCTCGTAGCTTGTAACATCATAGTTAAAAGTTACTATTTTTCCATGGAGAATTGAAATGTATTTGAGTCCAATTCTAACCGAATATGATCCACGTTGCAGGTGTCAAATTCAATATGAACTGACATCGTTTTGAGTAAGGAAATGTTCGAGAGGAAATAATTCAAGCGTTTATGTTGGTCGACTTTGATTTAATTTGATAAAACTGTTAAACATAGCTGTGTGTATTAAGCAGGTTTTGGGGTTAGTGTATGTTTCTGAGAAGAATAAATTGCGAAATTATGGAAACGATAAAAGATTGCTCTGTTGTGCGGTTTAGTACATTAATTCCTGGAAGGTTTATTCAGGGTAGTAAATCGTTAGCGTGTAGTGTGTTGCAAAGAGTAGTACATAGAATAAAGTATGTTTGGCGGATTTAGTAAGATTTAAATGCAGAGGTTTTCCATGTAACATTTTTTATGCGATCCCGTTGCAGGAGTGTTTGGTCCAAGATTGAATACAACCTGAATCCGCGTTTCCGTGCAGTGTTCAATACGGAATGTGTACATAATCAATTTAAATCCCCCATGTAGACGTCGTAACGAGACACGAAAGTCTGGCTACCGTAAATGTTGCGACGGAAATCAATTATGTGTATTAGGATCAATCTCAGCAAGGATAACCAATAGTTTGGCACGTATCGTGGCCACAGTTGTACAAGAAACCAAAGGGCGAAACACGCTATTCCTCTCGATGCAATAACTGCAGACATCGTGGTCTAAAATACGGTTATGCTTAAGACGTTTCCTCAGAGGTAACAAGTCATAGGTTAAATTAAACACAATCAAATGCACCACTACAAGACGTTACGACGAATTGAGATTTGTCCACTTCTAAGACCAATCGCGATTCGGTATTGCACAGGCGGTCTCAGCGTTCGATGCCAAAGATGAAACGATGAAAATACCACAAAAACTGTCTCCGATTTACCCAGAAGTCCCATATAAATACCTAACCCAACCTGGATTTTTACCACGACCCCGTTCATTCTCTTTCTTCCTGTCTATATCTCTACCTCTTACAAACTCTTCCTCCCTCAACTTCGCACACTCTCTTACCCTTCCACACCTTCTCACGCTCTTTCCTCCCAATTATTTCATTATGCTATTTCTCTTCTTAAAAGAGTTGCAGAATTCAACGAGGCTCTTTCAAATTAAAACCCGCCTGAGGGGAAATTGCCTTACGCGATCTTCATTGTTTATCAGCGCAGACTAGGAGCAGGTCAACCTCATTGAGAGCAGTAAAAGGAAGGTTACTCAGGTCAGTTCCATACTGGCCAATTTATCTTGAAATAGCCCCGTTGAGTTCTGCAATTCTTTTAGCGCACGAAGGTATACTTTCACACGTAGCTTTGTGCTGGTCACATGGGTCAGTCGTTAGAGCAACTTCTTGAAGTCAAGAGTGAGGATGTGAGTGAAACCCAAAGGAAAACGGAAACCCATTGATAATTGTGTACGAGTTAACACCACTGCCGATAAAAATTATACTGCAAAGGTAAAATATCACTTTAATTCTGCTTTCGTGCAATTTGCTTGGTGGCGATAATTTCTCTCAAAGTTTTGGCGGTGGCGGTGAGAGTGGCAGTGGTGGTGGTTGTGGTGTTGATAGTAGTAGCGTAGTAGTATGGTAGTAGTGGTAGAGTGGTAGTGGTGGTGATATTGGTAGTGGTGGAGGTGGGTGGTGGTGATAGAGGTAGTGATGGTAGTAGTGGTGGTAGTGATGGTAGTGGTAGTAGTGGTGGTAGTAGTGGTGGTAGTGGTGGTAGTAGTGGTGGTAGTAGTGGTGGTAGTAGTGGTGGTAGTAGTGGTGGTAAAGTGGTAGTGGTAGTAGTGGTGGTAGTAGTGGTAGTAGTGGTGGTAGTAATGGTGGTAGTGGTAGTAGTGGTGATAGTGGTTTTAGTGGTGATGGTAGTGGTAGTCGTGGTGTGGGTAATGGTGGTAAGGGTGGTGGTAGTGGTGGTAATAGTGGTAGTAGGGGTGGTGGTGGTGGTAGTGGTGTAGTGGTAGTAGTGGTGGTGGTAGTGGTAGTAGTAATAATAGTAATAGTAGTAGAAGTAGTAGTAGTAGTAGTAGTAGTAGTAGTAGTAGTAGTAGTAGTAGTAGTAGTAGTGGTGGTAATAGTAGTAGAAGTAGTAGTAGTAGTAGTAGTAGTAGTAGTAATAGTAGTAGTAGTAGTAATAGTAGTAGTAGTAGTAGTAGTAGTAGTAGTAGTAGTAGTAGTAGTAGTAGTAGTAGTAGTAATAGTAGTAGTAGTAGTAATAGTAGTAGTAGTAGTAATAGTAGTAGTAGTAGTAGTAGTAGTAGTAGTAGTAGTAGTAGTAGTAGTAGTAGTAGTAGTAGTAGTAGTAGTAGTAGTAGTAGTAGTAGTAGTAGTAGTAGCAGTAGTAGTAGTAATAGTAGTAGTAGTAGTAATAGTAGTAGTAGTAGTAGTAGTAGTAGTAGTAGTAGTAGTAGTAGTAGTAGTAGTAGTAGTAGTAGTAGTAGTAGTAGTAGTAGTAGTAGTAGTAGTAGTAGTGGCAGTGGCAATGGCAGGTTACTAGTAGGTACATTTTGGCACACAAGTAACAAATTCTAGTAAGTAATTTTTGCACAACCAATGCAATCATGCTTCATCCGTCACTGATAATGACTAATTTATTATCGCCATGTGCATCTATGGCAGTCTTTGTGGAACCTGAAAAGAAATGCATTGCAGCACCTCATGATATGGTTTATGTGCCATATGTGATAAATTATGACATTTAAACTATGATGCTATTTTCTATGTCAATAATGGATAATATTTTCCCTGTCCCGCAAATGTGAGCTCATTTATTACGTTCTCGGTCAAATGAACCAGAAAGGAACACGGAGATTAAAACCTCCATCGGGAAAGTAGTAATCGAGATTCACTCTTAACCCTGTGGTGTGATTTATTTTACCAGTCCAATTCGCTAAAAAGAATCACTTTATTAAAGTAAGATGGTACAATTGCTTCAAGTTAGCAAGTTGACGTTTAGAGCTCACATGTATGACTTTCTTATAAGACGAGAATTACAAATCTGCAATATCAATATATCAATTATTTCTTCAATGCGGTGTTAAGGATGCGGTAATCAGTTTAACTCTACCATTATGCATTTAATAGTATTAAAAGGATTATGTAAAGCAAATGTAAAAGTGTTACTTATTAATATAGGATATTTAGATTTATTCGGCCTTTGCCGCCAGTCATTTGTCCGAGCATGATGTCAATACTAGGCAGCGTGTTTATCACGCATTGCCTCTTGCAGAGAGCTAACGAATGATGAGTCAGTAACTCAATGAATTGAACGGTTGTGGTAATGCTAAGGGATTTAATGGCACTAGTTCCCTCTTACAATACAGAATTGTGCATACGCTTTAAAGGAGTAAATGAAAACTGATCTTACTGAATACATTAAGAAAATACACAAATGATGTGATCGTTGGTTACTTCTATCTTGCGTGAAAAGAACACACAAAATGTCATGGTGAAAAACACGCAGTACATCAGCTGTTTACGAACTCGGCAATGCATGCAACCCAAGATTCAATTCCGCATCTCCCCTTTCAGACAAAGGGATCGCTGAACAAATGCTGACGTCATGCATTTAAACCCACTAGCGCTAAAGGCCAAAAAATCTAGAGAGCCGGTATAACTTCTGTTCTCTAAATTTAACGTATTCAAAATCCACCGCATTTATTACGTTTTAAGGTAGGTGTAATAAAAGGAATAAATTCTGGTTGCATCATTGTAAATATATAAATAAACGATCTGATTCTGTGTGTTTGAAACTAAATATTTATCAACTGCAACCTTCAATCGCAGTATAAATTTGACCCTAGGTTACATAGCTTAATACTATAGAATTCTGATTTTTGTACAATTGCACTGCTAAGTTAGAGGTATTAAAAGTAAAAGTTTCCAAAACTGATTTATTATTGCGTCTCTATCATATAAGTGGACGTTATTTATTGTTTTTTTTTGGTAGTATTTAACGCTCGCTTTAACTACTTATGGCACCGAGGCGGTGTTATTTATTGTTATTAAGTATATGGTATCGTTTCAAACGATATATATTTTAAATTACAGAGGAAGTTATGATCAACAAGACTGCACAAAGAACTAAACAAATACTTCTTGGTAATTTCGCCACTTAGTCACTCCTCAAGGATACTGAAGAATCAATATGGCAATATTAAGCAGTTCAATTTCTGATGTTCTTTGTTGAGAATTATATTAGATTAGACTTCTTCACTTTTAATAGCATTATTATTGTTATTATTATTATTACTATTATTGTTGTTTCTGCTGTATTGAGTGGCAGTATTATTTATACGATTTGCTATAACAAATTTCATTTGTAATTTTATATAGTGAATATTATACAGTATGAAGACGTAACATTACCCAACATATTCTTTTGGTTTTAATATTGGTCTTGTCCTTATTTTTAGTTTAGGAAGAGAACAAATTTATTTATTTATTTTTTAGTGTAACACCGGGTCTTACTGCATAAGGCACCACCGGCGGTTACACTGCTGATTGAGATAGTACGTTTCGCGTATTACCGAATCTTATAATGATATCAATAGCAACAATGGTGATATCAACAATAACTATAAAGATAAGCAGAAAATAGTATGATTGGGAAACACAGAAATGATGGAACCAAAACAATGCACGCGAAATTAGCTTTGTAAACCGCAAGGGGTATTTACCGTAGCATGGGCCTAGAGAAAAACAAAGTGAGCTGTAAAAGGGTTAGTCAGTTAATCCACCATAAGAGAGCACAGTTCAGTTACTAACTGGAAACTCGGAATACCAAAAGGGAGTTGAATGCTCCTATGCATGTCTGCAGACTACTTCTTAAGTGATTCCTCTGTGAAATTTGAAAAATATGACTTATTAAAGTTTATACCAGTTATTATAAACAATAGAGATATTTTTGCCATGTATAACAATTCTAGCTTGCATGGTTATTTCAAGAATAATTCTATTAACTAAATTCATTATTGTAATAAAAATGAACCAGGTGATCCATTTTTAAAATATTTACATAAAAATCCAGTTTTGTAGCAAATGAATTCACAAACAGTTGTGTCATATGGTATTTTTATATCAGCCCAAATTAGCAGAAAAAGTATTACTTTTCATTCTCTCTATAATTCTGATATTTAAAAATTTAATAATTTATTTATAAAAACTGACTGTTTCAAAAAACATTATATGACTAATTTCTTTAATGTGTCTTTGGGAGGTAGTATAACATTTTTTAAACAAATAAGTGGAAAACAACATCGAATGGAACATTTTGAGTATGAAAAGTGTTGGGAAAAAAAGCTTGCAATAAAATAAGGTTTAAGCTGGTAATATCTATTTATAGCTTCAGTTAGTTGCGCCAAGCGGGAAAAGTATATATTTTATTGAGTTTGGAAGCATATCACTTTATTATGAAACAAAATAGTTCTTAAAATGTTTTCCCATTTTTTGTCAAGACTCACATATGCATCATCTTAAAGAAGTGGAAAATAAAGTGAAGCAAGAACCGGCAGGATAAGTCTGAAATAAATAGATGTTAAACTTTAGAAAAACAGTTGCGAAATCGGTCATTGTACTCGTAGCTGGAAAGTCCGTCATTAACACTTATGCAGTTACTAATTTACAAGATAGTTTATTAACAAATATCCAATAAAATACGCGGCCAAATATGTAGAAACGGGAATAAGGCAATGCCTGTGATATGAAGCATAATTAGTGGCAAAAAGGCAACGGGAACTATAAGGTTTAAACATCTGATGTGTTACACTTACATGACTATCTCTAGCTGTTCTACAGACTTCTTACATAAGATTAATCTTCTTTCTGCACCTTGTTAATCGAGATAATCATTTGCAGAATGTACTTATTACTTGCTTCCTTATAAGTAGGAAGAAAATAATGGAATACACTAGGCTAAACCGATGGTCAAATGTTTTAAAAGCTTTTGTTAAACGATTGCCATTGCAAATCGCTTCTTTGCTTGGCCAGCGTGATTGCAGATTCTAGTTCGGTTTTAGACTAAGGCTCCTTCCTGAACTTTTCTTATTGGTTACGGAGACAGTATGTCCATGTGACAGGTGAACGACAGGTTTCGAGGTTTCGTCGAGGTTAGGCTACGTTAGGTTAGGTTAGCTGTATGTAAATGAACTGGATCGAAACAAGAGGTAAAAATGGACTTTCTGAAAATCGGTTCTTCTTTTCACAGTCTTCCATTCGTTCTGTCTGCTTGTGCATGGGCAGCCATGTTGGTCAATCGACAAATGGCAGAGTCAAATTTAAAACTGAACTAGAATGTACAATGTTGCGCTTGGCCAGGAGTATAACAAAAGAAAAACGGACACTTCCTGTCTGAGAAAAGTATAAGTACTTCCTTCACAACTGAAATCAATAACACGGAATATCCCGGAAACGGTTACCTCCACAACAAAAATGTAAAGGTCACAAATTGTGTCTTTTGACGAGATCTACATTTTCTGTGCGGAAAGTTTTTGTCTATCTCTTAAGATTTAGCAGTTAAGCAAAATTCGGCAAATTTCATCTAGAATAAAGAGGTCTTCAGAGGTCATTCCCAGAAAATTCCAGATATACCTTTTATTTGGGATGTAAATATCTTTAATACACGGTCTTTTAATCAAAATGGTTAGGACCATTTTAATAAAATAAAAAATTCGAAAATGTTTCCATGTAAAGGATAGTTGGGGGCGGGGAGAATTTCTTCAAAATCTTCGTGTCGCATCCTTGGAAGATACCAAACCTAAATACCAAGTTTGTTGTTTAATATGGTCTTTTCGTTTTCGAGCTATGCTGTTCTCTCTCTCTCTCTCTCTCTCTCTCTCTCTCTCACACACACACACACACATTTCCGGTTAAATCCCGGTATTGAATTTTTGGATGGAATACAATACTTCCTCTGTACATTATGTACATGGTATGTGTAGAGAAACTAAAAAGGAAAATAGAAACAAACCAGTCATGTTGTATACCATACCAAATAGGAAATATCCATGCAACCCTGAGCAAGAATCGAATCCAAATTTTGGGCAAAATTCTTTTTTCTGGAAAGGATGCCTGGTTTAATTTTACCTAGTTTGCCCCTCACCAACCGAACCAATTTACCCCTCATCAAACTATCCTAAGAAGTCCTATGAAATAAAACCGGCGCATCTCATCTCCCATACCGAATAACGCCTCATGATATATGAAATAAGAATTAATGGAAATGGACATTTGAAAGGAAACTTTACAGATCTGAGAACACCTAGGGAGCTGGGGATGAAAATAATAAAGGTCCTACAACTCAAGATTTTAAAAAGTGTAACAGTTGTTTATGCTGCTAACTGCTTGTAAAATTAAAAATGTCCTATTTTTGATAAAGGCAAATAGTAAAATAGTTTCAATTTCTACACGACAGAAAATCTGTAGAAAATATATTTTTGTTTAGTCCTCGACGCAGGGAAGATAAGCCCGGTTCTATATAACCTTACCTCGCATCTTTTAAATGTAAGCTGCACTAGTCACATCCCATTGGCTGCTGCCGGGAATGTTGTTGTGTAACGCACATTAGTTCCTTATTTAGCACGACAATTTATCTTAATATAGGTATTCGAAGGGAAACCTCAAATTGACATGTTCATATACATTACCTAACAGAGTTAGTGAATTTGAAATGCATGCAAATTCTTATCAACAAACTGGTAGGAGGATGCTTTGGTTTGAACCTGTCTCTCAATAATCACGTTCATCTACCCTGCTTTTATATCGCCTTTATCATCTGACTTTGCATTGCACATTGCCATTCAAAGCTGTATATTAGCTTAGTCAGTGGATAGGGGAAGCACAGCATATACATTGCAGCGGGGCAAGGCTATAACAAACAGGGTGAAATTAGCTATATAACCTGTAGCTTCTAATTTCAGTACATTTCATTTCATCAAAACAAAACCATCCTCACAGTCTGTACCAAAATATGCTTGTTTTAAAATAACTTCTATTTTCAGATCCTCATGAATGGATGACGAGGGCGGTCCAGACAGTTGGAGTGAGGGTTTGAGAGGAACATTACAGGTGCTGAGAGGACCTCAAGGATGCACTCCTGCTTTCTCGTTAGAGCAGGACGCGTAGCAGAGGCCAGGGGAGAGGAGAAAAAGGAAAGAGTGGTTCAACAGGGGCTAAACAACATGCAAAAGGACCTGTACAAGAAGTAAAGTTGATGATGCTCTTGCCTACCTTCAGCTTTATCACAGCTACATACTCAATTGCACTCCGGAATTCTTCTTTTCCGCACAAAAACATTCTCTCCTGCAAACATCGGAGAACGTTGTTTCCGCATCTGGTGCAATCTTTGAACATTTTTCGAGGCAGGACTGTAATTACTTACTTCACACATTTAATAGTATCCATAGGTAAAATCTCTAAGTCATAGATTTTTATTTAAATATTTTCAAATGTCTTTAAGTTACTGCTCTATAACAATCAAGTGAGTTTTAAAGTTCATGCAAGAATGTACAAAAGCTTTTGAGAAAACTGATTTTACTTCTGTATACTAATTTATGCATTCTATATTATGCAGAAATTTTGAAAACAATTCAAATAATAAAATATTTCTAAATACTAATATACAAAATTGGTATATAGCATTTTTTCATTGTTATCATTGTTTCAGAAAACAATTTAAGTGTTTAAATATAATAATTTTGCCTCAGTGGTAGAATTAATTTTATATCTGGAGCCATTTAAAAGTTGTTCAGAAACCATATGCGAATTTTTAGTTCATTTTGTAAATTTGAACTAGATGGGTAACAAATTCCTTTATATTGGACTAACTGCATGAGCAAAGGTGTAATAAAGATTACATTAAAATGCATTGGAAGTAAACAGTCGTTAGGCGAGAGATTTTGGGCATTTATATTTTCACAGGTTCACCATTATATTGTTCTTGAAGCAAAGCCATATCATGTAATTGAAACAAAAACTTGAGTTTGAATTATTTTTAGCAGTAAGAATACAGTTTAAAGTTTTTGAAAATCTTCACCACATATCAATCTTAAAGCTAATAATTATGCTTTAGATAGTAGCAAATCTTAAAGTTAATATGTATACTAAGCGCTACGAGTAACTAGCGGCTCACAGGGGTCTACTACAACATGCAATACAGCTCGTCATTGAAGGAAATCTATAGTCATGGTTGAATGAAGCATTGAGAATGAAGTGGCAGGAAGCAGGTCTTGAGATTATGACGTTTGCTCAGTGCCGTGTTGGCTACTACTGTCGTTTACTCAGGAGTATGCTTCTGTTCTTGAACTGTAGTCGTGCAGCTGAGTGGGGAGCTTCCTGGTGCGATGCAAATAGCGTAACTCCAGCAGTTCAAAATTATTGTCAGCAAGTGCAGTCGAATTGTAAGCATTGTATTTATCTCCTGAATCTCCAATAGACATAACTCATTAGTGATATGACTAGCTTTCGGATAGAGCTGATACTTCGTATAATTTATCTTGTTTTGGGAAACAAAAGAGAAGTTATTTTTGAAGCAGAGTGTAAAACGTTAAAACGACAGAGAACAACTGAGCGCTATCTCAGTTTTACTTCTGTCAACTACAAGATAAGTAATCTCCTGAGTCATTTTCAGTACTGCCTCCCTCAAGCTCTGCTCCGAGTTTTGTGGTTGAGTAACGCGAGTACTCTTACTCAGACGAGTCGATTTGGAAAAGCTGGTATTTCGGTGTAAATCTAGAGTTTTAATTTCTGTAACGTTTACAGTGGGAGTAATCTTAAATAAAACGCCATTACTAAGGAGAAACAAAACGGATGAAGTTGGCCAGTGCTAAACCCAATAAGAAGCTCCGTCTTGTGGTGGTGTAATGTGTGTCTAGGAAAGATGCTGAGCAGAAGGTTGAGTGGCCTAGTCCTAGTTGCTGCAGGGAATTCTGCTGTCACATACAGAAAATCCAAAGACGGTGTTCTAAAGAGATCCATCTTGCTCACCTGCAGCAGCCCTGCAGTTAATGTATATGTGGTTACAGATATTTACAACCACAAGGTGTTTCTGGCTCACGAGTTCACGCCTAGTGGCCGTTTTCCTGTATGTAGTCGACATTGATTCCACAATCGTTCCAAATGATGCAAAAATATTTTTCCTATCGTGTAATAGAAACATTTGAACATATAGTGCTCGTGGTTATCTGCAACTATATCATCATTTGAAACACTAATAACATATCAACAAATACTTATTTCCGTATCATTGCTGTTCCATGAGTACACCTGTGAATAACTAATAACAACAAAACGCAAGTCACAAAGAAACCAAGTTTTTACATTTGTCCACGCAATTGCCCAATAATACTCATCCCGAGCATTATAACGCCTGCAACAGTACGCCACGAACCCATAAAGATGCTGTGATTTTACGCTATAGCACTAATTTATAGATGCTCCAGAAAAGGAAATGATCTGTTCATGAAGAGCCATTTGACTTGAAATTTGATTCCAAAAATCTTCTTACGTTGACTGCTTGCTGAGATACCTAGTAATGAGCAGTTTAACTCATCCCTCAGAGGGAGTAATACTATAAATCAAAGCTTTCAAGTCGCCTGTCCAATTATTTTCTTGTTGCGTTTTATCGTGTCAGCATATCATAAAAAACATTTTACCTACGTTATAAGGGAAAAACGTTTAATTCAAGCGCCATAAATCCGCTCGATTTTGCGCGCAGCTTTTACATAGGTTTATCCCGTGGATGTAGTGGGTAAACACGCCGCAGCAGGAATAGCTTCTCTTTCTTGTATACTGACTGCTTCGTGTATTCGTTTATAACATCGGGAACAGAAGACAATCCACACGTAAGCCATTGACTCCTAAGGAAAAGGAAATTTATAGAAACTAGCGGAATAGGTGTTCAGTTTTCACAAACTTCTGCACTCAGAATATTAATTTGCACCGTCATTACTCATCCCATGCAATTGAATATGACAGTTAGCAAGGAGAGGAACGTTTCTTATGAATGTTGTACGATCACAATACATTTTTAGGATGCATGTTCATACTCACTGCTGTAAATGTGAAAGTTTCTCATAACATACTAATCCTCTTACTGCTGGCGATGTAATAGGTTAAGGATCTTTTTTTTATTATATTAATACTATAATAATTGTTATTTTTTGCAATTATTTATATCAAGATCACCAATTACCCCCAAACCTATGAAAATGTGTATATGTTCATATACGAAGTATAAATCCTAACGAAGATAACATAACAGAGAAATTGTTCTTCCAATCATAAACCTACAATAGCTGTATTGACCTATGAAAGGGGGATTACCTATTTCAAACGCAAAATTTTGCTGTCACAGTACTAAATGATTTATGTGCTCTTGCTTCTGTAGTAGTTATAACTTAGCTCCAGGGAAATGTGGACATTTTCAAAAAATTCACAAATGACTCTTTATGTCAAAAATTAGTAACTGGAACCTTTACCTTCAACTTAACATACTCTGGTGTTTGCTCTCAGATTCTTTTGAACCTTTACTGAAGCCTAATAGCCAGTGTTTGCTTCCTTTTTACTTTCTCTAGCATATATATAATGTGCTTAGGGGATAGAGAAGGTATTGTATTCCACCCAAGATTTTGATACCGAGATTTCACCGGAAATACATGTTCTTTGACCCCCTGAATAAGAATAAAAGCATATATAGGAGCATATCCGCATGTGTGTGTGTGTCTGTGTGTGTGTGTGGGCAGCATAGTTCAAAAACCGAAGGTCGGATAAATACCAATCATAGTATTTACGTTCAGTGTATTTTAAGGATGCGACACAAAGAGTTTCAAGAAAATCGCCCCATCCCCAACTACCTTTTAGGTAGAGCTTTCTTCGAAAATTTTGAATTTCCCAAATTTGGCTCTAGCGATTTTAATTAAAATGCCATGCACATGTTTAAGGTATTTTCATTAAAAAAGAAATTTATATTTTGAATTTTCTGGGAATAGCCCCTGAAGACCTCTGGATGACTTCTGTATAAATTTTGTAAAACTGGTAAACCAGAAGAGACTACACAAAAAATTTGGATCTCGTTAAAACACACAATTTATGTCATACATTTTTCGTAGAGTTAATGTTTTCGAGATATTCTTAGTTATGGGCTTCAGTTTAAGGGTACTTCAAACGGGAAGTATCTTTCTTTTCGTCTCTCGTTTGTTTACTCTCAGCAAAGAAAGAGAACTGAATTACAATATTGTTTCACATTTCAATATTTCCTTAGCCTGTACATGTCCTTATTTCCCTTCTACTTACAAGGAAGCAAGCAATAGGACAACTCTGTTGAAGTTTGTGATGATGTAGATGAAATAACAATCTTTTGAAAGAGAAGTTTGCTTTGGAACAGCTAGAGAAAGTCATGTGAATGGAACACATCATATTTTTTCTAAACTTTTATTTTTCTTGCACTTTTTTGTATTAAAAGCGCCCATACCAAGTAGTTTGTAAACAATTTTATTAAAAGTGAACTAAACAAATGTTTAGTTTTACATTAAAGTTACCTTGTCTACCCCATATCATTTATTGGTGTATATGTATAAACATTATTCTTAAGGATTGTTTTCCATGTACTTGATTTGATTGATATACGCTATGTAGAAGTGCACAGATACATTACACAGTTCGCAATAGATACAACGGAAATAGCGATTGTCAAATTTTTAGGAACTGGATCCTGTAGACTGGCCTTCAAAATGCATAGTATTTCTATGTATTGGCGAAAAGCAACTAATATAGAAAGGGCTTTAAAACAATGATAGAACATTTAGAAATTCGAACATTTAATAATAGATATCTCGGAAATGAAATGCTTATGGCAAATAAAAGTTATTTAGTACAAATTGTGTACTTTTGGTTTATCGCTTAACATTTATCAATTATGCAGATTAAATACGATTCCTCCCGAATGAAGATACTTCACAAAATATTCTCAGAAAATTCCAGCTATAAATTGTATTTAATAGGAATATCTTCATATGTATATATATAACATTATGTATATATATATATATATATATATATATATATATATATATATATATATATACTCTTCTTTTTGCACAATCATAAGAGCCATTTTTAAGAAAATCGAAAAATGTTTGACAAACCAAACCTACATTTAAAGGATAACTTAAGATGGGAGACTTTCCGAAAATTATCCAAGTTGTATCTTAAAAAGATACAGAGCTTTTATGTCGAGTTTTGAACTTAACCGAATTTTTGCAAGTTTCTTGTTAACACACATGAACCTTTTTCTAAAAATTGTTTTTCTGGATATAAGCATATCTGAAATCATGCATTTTTGGTGAAATCTACGTAGCTATAGAATTTTTTTCTTGAAAGCAATTCTTCCTCTACTTACTTTAGGTAAGCAGTAGGTATAGATAGTAATAGCTGGTTTGAGGTTTTCATAAGAAATGCTAATTCGACCATTTGTTAGAAAAACTTGTGAACTGCAATATGCTAAACAAATGAAGTAATTGTTAATACGGCTGCAAAATCATATTCTGGACGTTGTGTTGAATATTTTTTTTTCAAAATTAAAATTGTAATTTTTTTATTAAACAGCCGAACACGTGAGTACATTTTGTACACTGGTATTTAAATAATATGCTAATACCGTAACTACGCTCTGTGGACGTAATCGCCGAACGTGTGTGTACGGCTTACTTCGTAAGTCATAGCTGATATTTGGCATCCATTGTTACACGAGCGTTAGAGACACCTGTGCTTACGGCAAGTATTTTTGACATTGCAGCTGTGATTCTTACACCTACGCGAGTGAACACGTGTTCTGTCGGAAGGTTTTTTGATGCCGAAGGCCTCGTTGCTTTACCGGAGTGAGTCTGTGAATACCTGCGGTGTCCTGCAGGTGCGACGGCTTCTGGATATTTTCAGTCAGATGGCCAACAGATTTAGAAAGGGCAATGAAGCCTGCCAAGTTTAGATTTCATTGGAAATGCATCGTCTGCAACAGTTTAATGAGTTCGACGGGAATTTCGTAGTGAGGTGTATCGTCGGAGCAGCAAACATCGCAAAGAAACTATATGGCAGAATTCTCACGAAAAACTGTTATTTGTAAGCATATTCTAATTGCAATTAGTTTGTGGTAAAAATAAAGAGTTGTTGTTGGAGAAAAAAGTGTTTCAGAATGAAGATTTCTGCTTCATATGCAATACCTGACGAGTTAGCGTAAAAACAAAATCTTTTTTTACAAATACTATTAAATGTATGTAAATGAAGTTTATAGCACAATTATAACAATGAAAGAGCAAAGTATGTGACAAAAGTTTGACATCGGACATCGTAAGGTATTTCTCTGCATTGTTCTGCTGGGCCACAACTGGAGATCAAGGTACCTCAAGTTGCGAAGGAAGTTACTGACGGTTGCTCCTCGTAAGAAGTTGCCACTAGCTTTGTTTTTGAAATAAAGCAATTTTCAGAACTATATAAGGTTTCTCTTTCTCCAACTTCTCATTTCCTGCACCGGATTCCCTCACTTTTCTCCTCCTGCAAGCACCTCCTGGAGTTACTTGATGCTGCGGTTTTCTAGAGCTTCGGGAACTGTTGTTTCAGAATGTCAGAGGAATCGCCCCACTTCTTCTGACCCATACCACTGTTCAAGCCAAACCATGGACTCAGTTTGTTATATTATATGGGCTGTTCGCTAATTCGCACACTAATTTTCCAGGAAACCACCCTAGAGTATATTTCAAAACGAAAGATTGTTGTCTAGCTAATTGGGCTGTTATTAAAAGGTATGCAAACTCAATTCATGTTTCTCTTTTACTCGCACACAGTCTAGCGCAAGGTAATGTAAAAACCTGATAACCACATTTGCTTTGCATACACTACACGCTTAAATATTGAGAACATTTGAAAATCAGTTATTTTCTTCTTCCTTGTTGTTACATCGTTTAAAAATATGCACTTGCCCTAAAGCAACATTTCCAGCATTCAGTGGTAATAATTAATTCTTTGATTAAGCGCTAAATTCATCGTTTAACACCATTGCATGAACTCATGCACGTCCTTAAACAAAGAACTGATTGTTGATTTTAAGATTTTTAATTCTAATGATCATGTTTACTATTCTCGAACAGGATTTTATCGCTACCATTTCGATATTTGACCGCATTCATCGCAACTTTTCGGTGCACCGACAATGATCAAAGTTAAACGAGGTAGTTAATTATGATCAACTTTGACCGCGGGTGCTGGACCGGTCAATAGAGGCGATTGTGGTCAAGATGCTAAAATGGTTGCCCGTTTCGACTTTCCTGAAGGTATTAATGACGAGATAATGTACCTGGTTTACTTAAATCGCAACCAACTTCAAAACCGGATAATTGTAGGATGTATGGTGACTTGAGAATATAGGGACATACAATATGAAAAGCATTCCATGTGGTGACTAGCAAATAAAATGACTGATAGGCTAAAATTTCCTGCGAACCGTATTCACCGAAATAAAATAATTCTGAAATAATACACTAAAGAAGCGATTTTGGTACTTCTGGAATCCATAGAACAACGCATTTTGTACTATTAGTGATGTCAAAGCAATTGCTGCTTTTTTCCATTACATATTTAACAGTGATGTGTCAAAATAATTGTTTCTCTTTATTCACAATTTATGTGGTTTTCGTCGAAGGTTGTGATAAATAGATTTCAGGGACTCGATGGATTTCTGGGTGCCATGGGAATCATTGGCATTTATTTATTATTGTCTTAAGCATCGTTAAAATGTCAGCTATTTTAACGACGTTGTTGAAGGCATATTTTTGATTGTTAGTTTCAACATCATTTAATTGGGTAGGTCATATAGGATGATGAATGCACTGGGTGAAATAATGCTCAAATGAGCCCGGCGTCCCTAGGGATTAAAGCCAACTAACGTTCGTGTTACAAGGGAGAGCCCTGGAAATAACCGACACTGAACCTAACCAGGATTCTCTTGAATGTGAAGCGTGTGCATTAACCCCATACCTCGGAGATGGGTTCAAGGAAATTAACACTATAATAAAAGATTATGGTTCTTAGTCTGCAGTTTACGTCAATAGTGATACTTTTCATCAGATAACGATTCTTCTGTGTTATGAATATGCTAGATATAATGCAATTTACAGAGAACTTTTACCTCACTTTCTGAATAATTACACCACATAACTCGTTTTATTTTATGAAACAGTGATTTATTATTTATTTGGTCATTGGAACCTCCTGGTATCGCAGTAAAATAAAAACATGCCTCCTGCTTTTTAAAGAACAGGAATCCTTTTATTTTCAAGTTAATTCAAATATGAGACAGTTATTATAGATAGATCGATATATAGATGGATAAACAGACAGACAGACATAAAGATGGATGGATGGATGGATGGATGGATGGATGGATGGATGGATGGATGGATAGATAGATAGATAGATAGATAGATAGATAGATAGATAGATATGTGGATGGGTGGATAGATGGTTGGGTGAATGGGTGGATGAATGAAGGGCGGGTGTGAGGGAGGGAGGGAGGGAAGGGTGCGTGGATGGATGAATGGAATATTTTATGTAGGAAAATGTGGGAACCACTTTTAATTTTCTGTTTTATTTTGCCACCAAAGAATGTGCAGTCATAAAACGTTTTAGAACAATACGATACTAACAAGGAGGTTGTAATTGCACTTCAGCCTGTTTGGCTATCGAGTTGGATGCTTGCTTTGAGTACTTTTCGTAGAATCAATAGCGTACCGCACGGTTAATTGAAGGAAAATTAACAATGATACACAGCAACTTCAGTTTGACCGCGGCCAGTGTTTGATCACGTTCCAGTGAACCTCGGTCAAGAAGGATTTCATCAAGAGTGGTGCACGTGGCCGTTAATGTTAAACAAAGATCCGCGTCATAAACATGTCACGGCTGACGTTCTTCAGTTGCACCATTCTACTTACTTATGGCTAAGTGAGCTTTTGGCTATCAGCTTGAACAACAAGAGAAGTAGCAAGCACCATTCTGCCAATGGTATCCAGAGCAGCTCTATGAAAGTACAAAGATGCATGTTTGTATAGTTTTGGGCGTTTCAGCAACCACGTGGCTATGATCAAATATAGGGCTGTGTGAATTTCTGCTGTGACAACTTTTTGAGCTAAAATGTGTAATGTTCATTGTTATGTTACAAAAATTACCGTTTACGTTTATTGTTGGTTAATGCTTGCCAAGATCGCGCCCGGGCCGAGAGGTTAGATCATTTGCCTCTTGCCAAGGGGCACGGGTACAGTCCCAGGCGACCGCAGGGCGTGTTTTCTCCGGGTTCTAAGTTTCCCCCGCCATCGAATTCCGCCGGTGCTCCATTCTTATTCCATAGATCATCAGAGCCATCGTCTGCTGTGCCATATGTAGTAAAAGCGGGCGTCAAATACTAAAAAATGCTTGCCAAATTAAAACATTTTTGACCTAGCGAATTTTTGTATTTGATAGAAAAGGATCCACTGACCCGCAGCATTCCTAATATCGATGAAAGCACAACCAGACTCCGATTGACAGAAAGGACATCATCTAATTTGTAAACCACCCTGGGACACATTGGAATAAGACATTTTTGAAACTGCGTTATAAGCTTTCAGATTATACTGAGTAATACTTGAAAGGCGACATAGTGCATCAATTGCAATTTAGCCTTACGCAGGAGCCAAGCTACTATGAATGCATCGAAGTGGGTTAGCCTGCTTTCCTGGCTTCCCTGCAGTTGATAACCCTGCGGATGTCTAAGGGAGGGTGGGAGTTCAACTTGATCTTTAGCAAGGAAGTCAAGCCAGCAAGGTTCGCTTGCGGCAGGCTCTTAAGTGTGTAGCGCTGAATTGTATGGTACCTTTTGGTTGGTTAAACTTTTACGGTCATACTTGTGAATTATTGCTTTGGGAACTAACGTGCTGTAATCCATCTGTCGTTTACTTTTCCGTAAAATAATATCCTGAAGCGTTAGTGTGCCAATTCATGCAAATCTTATAAACTCAGATTCCTTAGGGACATAACTGTAATAATTCTAAGATAACATTAATTGCGTTATAGCAACAAAAGGTGTGATATTTCTCCAATTAGATATCCTCCGTAATCTACAAATAACGTAATAGCCTCTTGTGCCCGAGGTCGGGAGTTTAAACTTGCAGATGGATTTTTTTTTCGGGCGTAAAGAGTTGCAGATTGGTATTAAAACTATCTGAAGCCGGACAAAGAGATCTTTGAGCAAAACTAAGCGATCTTTCATGCCAAATTTAGAAACAAGGGACTCCACAATAAACCCCTTTTTAATTTAATTTTATTTAAACAAAACCTTAGATGCAGAAAATAATATATTAAAAATTGAGTTTTTCTTAAAAGCTATTAACTGTATGTATTTATGATTTACACATTATATGTAAGTCGGGGTTCTGGAAATCACTTCTAGCCACAAAATAAAATGCGAAATGCAGTTCAGGGACTACATGGAATCGCGCCGATATACTGCGCAGTGGTTTATGTTGTTAGGAAATACTAAAATGCCTTTACCCGCCGAGCCCTATTCATTACTTAGTTCTAGCCCTCCGCTTAGTGCTTGCCTTACTTCCCCCTTTTCCTTCGTTCCTTAGCCTTAAACCAATTTGTGTTCATAGGTTATTGTCTCAGTGCCAGACTTTAGACATCAAACCAATACGATGCCCTTACCTAAGGTTAGTGTGGATATTCGTGGGGAAGCTTGTCTTCCAGGCCTGACCTTTATCCATAGGCTAATGTGTGTGTGTCGGCTATGAATTCAAATCAACATGAGATTGATTCAACCCTTGGTGAGGAACACGGATGATAAGGAACTTCTGCCAACATTAAATAAAGAAAAACACTACAGCAAAACAAAACATCATGTGAACTTGACTGCAAAATTCTGAGATATTCGGGACTTAGAGGGCTGTATGTTATTATATGGGTCTTTCTTTGGTATTTCATTACAACTAAAATGCATCAAAAGTCCATACCATTGCTAACATTTAAATAATCTTGCTGTATTGTTTCCTCAAAACCCTCTGAGAAGGGCTTATGACATTTAAACACATTTAAATATATTTTGTTTAAAATCTACAACACCGATGATAGAATTATTGTTTCTTATTTCATAGTGTTTGTCTTTTAGACAGCCGTATATACCAGGCGGCTCAGCTGTCGCCTTTTGTTATTAGCGGATACTTTGAAATAATCCCACTCTTTGAGATTGGTGAAACGAAAACAAATCGTATCAGTTCTTCACTGGCGGAGTTTAACTTGAAATAGCTCCATTGAGTTCTGCAACACTTTTAACGCACGAAGTATATCTGTACACGCCAAATATGGAGCAGTTGGGCTACCTGGTATAACAAAATTCCAGATAGTAATTAGGCATCCATTTTTGGAACAGTACCAAAATATTTTTTTTTTTTTTTCGTGTTGAAACTCTGCTTCAAGACTCTATGCCCTTCTCACGATAACAGAACCACTACTATGATACTCAACTAATACTGCACATGTGAGAATTAGTATTGCCGTATACGAGTTCGGTTCGTGAGCGTGTAAAAATGAAATATATGGATGGCACACTTGAGCAAATGAGAATCAGAGATATACAAACTTGCGCTATTTATACTTTGGCCTGTTTTGCTGTCAGATGGGTTCTAGATTATGTGAGAAAGTCAATTATGTTCTACGATTTTCTCTATCCCTCTGTTAATCTGTTTGGCCTTTCTCAGTAGGCACTTAGAGGCAGTGCTGGCTAGCCTTAGGGGGACACCATGGTGAAAATCCGCAAGTTTTTGCCAAAAATTCAAAAATTGATTTTGACTATGAGCACCTAATACATCAATACTCTCTTTCGATACCACTATTGAATTGAGATGTCCTCAATCTTTAAATGCCTAGTGGCCATTTGAAGGTCATCTTGCGCTCCTCGCTCCCAGTTTCTGGAAAAAAAAACTTTAATTTTAAATCCACTGTGTAGCTTCATTTTGCCCTCATTTGTTCTATGTAAAGCATAGAAGGCAACAATACACACAAATAACCAAAACATGAGTATAGTGAGCATGAAAACGTATATAAAAGGTCTCACTGTGAGCTTCTACCTCACCCGTCATCACCTAAGCATGCTATATCACTGATTGTTTAACCTGGGCTCTCTCCATCCTAACCCACAAGCGATTTAGAGCACTCGATTGTTCTCGCATTAATG
The DNA here is from genome assembly GCA_030762935.1 of Hymenopus coronatus. Lineage (NCBI taxonomy): Eukaryota > Metazoa > Arthropoda > Insecta > Mantodea > Hymenopodidae > Hymenopus > Hymenopus coronatus. The sequence continues at coordinate 153,743,938 of CM060900.1, forward strand.
TTTGCTTCATTTGCAGTCTTATAAAATTTTACTTATTAACAGTAGTAGGTTTACACGTTGTCTAGTACCTCTAAGTAGGCGTGGAATACACAAGATATACGTGTTTGTTTTTCCTGAGGCCGCGGGTCGGTAGGCGTAACCTTGAATTGACAGGCCTCGCTAAAACGAATGTTGTTAAGCGAGGCCTGAGTTTGAATGCTTTCTGCAAGGTCAATCACCCCACACCATCTATGCCAACAGGTCACGTATTTTGGTGTCAAAACAGGTAGGCTCTACTGTGAAGCATAATTATATAGCCCAGAGGAAAGAAAGAAATATAATTAAAATGTTAAATTAATATGGAGAGAAACATAAAATTGAGGGAAGGGGTGAAATGAAATGGCGTTTTATTTATGGACGCTCTTTAACTGCTGTGGTTCTTAGCGTCCCATTCTACACTGGGCGTGAAAGACCGCTTAATTTTGCTCAGAGGCTTCTCTACCATTACACCACGGAGGGCGACATGACAAAGCAGTACGAGGACGACAGTGTTGCGAATTTTGATAAAAATTTCTGAGCAATTTAAATTTTGTTTGTTGCGCAGCGTGACATTCCGCCCTTAAATGCAGTTTGAACGATAAACAACTTTAAATAATATATACTTAAATTGTCAAATCAAATATATATATATATATATATATATATAACACAATGTTATACCATACACTGAATGTTTAGCACCTGGATTCTAGTTGACAACAGTGGGGTTTAAACTGCTTCTCAGGTGAACAGAGACAGTTTAAGAAATATACATATATATGGAAGGAAATGACCAGAGTACATTCTCCTTGTGCCTAGACCTTAGGTATTGTCTGTTTTTATGTTTGAAGTAATTAAGTATTCACTAAAAGTTAATTTATAAACTAGTAGGATCTGTTAATACTACTGGATACAAGGAAAAAATGGAAATAGAGTTCTATCTATGGTCGCTCTTTAACTACTGTGGTTCTGAACGTCCCTTTCTATACTGGGCGTGAAAGACCGCTTAAATTTTCTCAGAGACCTTTTTATCAGGCTTTAGGATTGTTTACATGCCGTACATCTACGACACGAGACTAACGGCTTTACTTCCCTTCCGAAGGAAGCCATGCTAAGGATTTTTACGCCCGAAAAAATCCATCGTTCTCCGCTGGGATTGAACCCCCGAACTAACATGGTAACCATTACTCCACGGAGGGCTAATGGATACCAGCACCTTTCGCTGCATACCATTGATGTAGTTTATACCATAGAATAGGAAGCACTTGGATACCAGTTGCAAAATTGCTGACCAATAATACTCTTGTTGAAGAGTTTGTTTATTTTATTTTAACTACAGCTTTACTCTTTTTATATTCTAAACCTTTACATACTGATTTTAATTTTTATTTTGGTTTTGAGTTATGTAAATATCCGAAAAGCCAAATAATAGTAAATAATAATGTTTGTTCTGGAAATAAGTTTAAAGTTTGAATATATGCCCCAGTATAGCTACCTAGATGCCGGGGTACAACATTCAGGGTTTATTCATTTATTTAGTCTATTTAATTTTTTTCCAGCCTTAATCCAAGATTTGAATTAAAAGGAATCATGAGAGAGAAGTCGCAGTGAGGGATCACACCGAGTACACAGAATCTGTGCACTTTCCTCGCACATGCGCGTCTAGTTTATGCTCCCTATCGGAGTGCCTGCAAGAGGAGCTTCGCCAAGCAGGACTCGTCTAGGTTAACATAATGCTTTCCTAACAACTGTTTCCCGCTTCGAGCAAGTAGCTTTTGAGAAATTTAAACTATAAAATCTCTTCCAGTATAAACGGAATGAAATTAACGTATTCTTAAGTAGCACTTACTTTTGAAAAGAACCACTAGCATTATCTCAAGAGTAAACTTGAATGGCTATTGAGAGAAGGATCGTAAAACGGAGCACCTTTATACCTAAAATAGATGCCTGTAGCAAAGAAAACTTATAAAAAAGGAAGCACAAAAATGAAGATAAGGGATAATAGCAAAGAAAGAAGCGCAAGCTACTTACAAATTTGCCCTCTATTTGAACGTCACGATTAACAGCATTAAACTCCTTGCAATGCCTTTCACCGAAAGTTAATTGCTATATGAGGTTAAGACAGAACACAAAGTGCACCAGATGGAATTCTACACACTGTAGAAAGTCTTACTATTTTAAACGAATTTAACTGCACAATACCAGATGCAACTTGATACACTGTAGAATGTCTAAATACTTAGGCCAATCATGTAGATCCCATTCAAGCAACACATTTATATCATAACAATCTCCGAGATTTTCCTGGTTACTGCACTGAAATTTTAAATAATTACTTTCCTCAATTGGTTACCGGGTTTTCGTCTTTCTCTCGTAGTCAGCAAAGAGCAAAAATTTCAATGCCATCACATAGCGACACAGTGTCGTGTATATTGAAAGTATATCTCTATTGGCAAGAAGGGAATAGAATTATTAATTTGTATAAGAATATCGATATTGTTATTGTATTTTGTTTACAGAACAACATTAGAACTCATCTAGGCTATTTAGAAAGCTAGGAATATCGATACAGATAGTTTTATAAATTACACCTTAATATGTATTCACTTTTATGTGGTAGTTGCTTTTCCATTCTTGTAACAGTTTTCTCACAAACCCATCATATAATTTACTATCTGAGTTTTTTGCATGGGCAAGTGCGCCGCGAAGTGAACTACTTCTATCAGTTTAGACTATTCGTTTTGCCTCCAAATTTTCACACCTTTAATACGCGAACTTCTGGCCTAGGTAGTGTGAAGTTATTGGTCTTGCAGAAAGCATTCGAACTCAGTTCCGATGCAACATTCGTTATACCGATGCCTACCCATTCAAGGTTACGCCTTAGGCCCCGCCCTTTTTTGGAGAAATATGCACCTATGGCTTGCGTGTGCCACGCCTACGTACTTGAAGATACCAATCAACCTGAGAATATACTATTCTTAATAAGTAAAATTATAAATCCGAAAATGAAACAAATATTGATATAATGCTGTTCAGTATAGTCTCCTCAATTATCAATGCAAATATCTGCATTAATGCCCTTAACAGCATGCACAATGGATCTGACATCAAGATTAATCTGTATAGGTAGCCAGAGATCCTTTATGCTATCTGGTAAACTGTTGTATAGTTGATGTGATATCATAATCTCAAATCCATTTAGAGTCTTAGCATATCTGCATTTATGTGCTTAAATATTTGTTCTCGTAGGTGTAGAGTGACTGTATGCTGTTTTCTCCGAAACACGATAGCACTGAAACCGTACCGCTGTCCCCTGCCTGGGCAATAACCATTAGCAAACCATTAGCAAACAAAAGGTGACCCTCTACTTGAGACAAAAGGCAAAGTAGTAAAATCTCTGTTTCCTGTAGACTCTGTAGGCAATTCAATTTCGTGTTTCATGTTAGTATGTCTGCAAACCAGTGAGTTACTGCACAACATGTTAAGGGGCCAGTAAATGGTAGACTTGGCAACTGCGAGGGTTGCTTTCCAGCCGCACACCTCGTAGTACCAAGCTTTAAAGCCAGAGGAGTGGAGCAGGGTTATCATGTTCGGAAAAGTACTGTATGGAGTCACATAGCGTATAATTGGTAATATTGTCCTAACAAAACTAGGCAATTTAAGATGACTAAGGTCAACGTTAAAATCGCAAGCTTGACAAATAGTGTTTTATAATGGATTCTTGGAGAAACACCCATCATTATAGCTACTCTTTTTAGTAAAATAAATAATTTATTGGCATAAGCAAGATTGACGTACATCAATGTTCCATATGCGAGGTGATTTTATATATATATATAAGCATGATAATTGATTTTAGGTGACTCAAGTGGGGGACAATTTTTTATAACTCAAATGCGAACAATCCATTTGTAATGTTTGAGAAATTACATTGTCATGAATTTTCCAACAATATCAGCAATTTCATTTCCAGCAATATCAACCTAAATGCCTAAAGAACCTGGAAAATGAAATTTCAGTCTTTTATCTGTTGTGTGTATTCTTATGAAACTGTTACGTAATTACGTTGCTGATATGTTAATATACTAAATTTCATTTGTTTTGGATAAATGATTTATTAAATATAAATTTATTCAAATGTTATTTTTTAAATATATATTATAATTTTAACTAAATCTTATGCAATCCTTGCATTGAAGTGGATTATTATGACGGAATAAACCGTGCGAAATTATACCCTATTTCTGGCACCAGTGCCAGAAAATGAATGATGTAATTACGATGGCAACTAGAAAGCAATGACGTCATCAACGCCACAACTTAATTTTCTCCAATTTGCCTGTAAGAAAACCTAAAATCGTCACTCTCGCAAGTATATCAACATTAAAACACAAGAATCACCTCATTAGATAAATTTTAAAAGCAAAATCAACAATATATTTTAATTTTTTCTGGAATTAATAAACTCTCAGCACCCTTGGCTTCGTTCAAAATGTCAAGCGGAATACAATTCATATTTTCAATATTTTTACCAATACCTTCAATTTTCCTGTAATATGTGTTGAAATAAATGAAAAGTTCTCTTAGCAACCACATTATGCCATATATCTATGATCTCTGATACATTATGTTTTTCATTTGGAAAATATATTAAGCATTTTTAAGTTTTTGAATGCTAAAAATTGAATAAAGCGTTGTATGTAACATCCCTAAAAATTAGCGCTTTCGCTTTCGCTCACGCTCTACACATATTCATGTCACAATCAGTCATAGTTTACATAATTACATAAATAACCATTACCGTTTTATATTTATTCAGTGAAAGCTTGTTAGGTGCCCACCAGATAGTTAATAGCTAATGTTAAGAATTGTTTCAAGAACGTTAGCATTGCTACAAGAGTAACTAGCAGCAAAATCATCTGCAAACATAAATATTTCATGACAGTCATCTTGGATGATATACGTAAGATGTTTTATATAAATAATAAACTACGAGGTACCCAAAATTGATTCTGTGGAACACAACACTTCATTTTATTTTTGACAGATTATCAATTACATAAGTGTATTGACTTTTATTAGACAATTAAGAGGTATAAAATTAAACTACCGTTATTAAAACCACAAAATTTTAATTTGTCAACTAGAATGTCAACGGATATCATCTCAAAAATCCTTCGAGAAGACAAAGAACTGGCTGCGCACTGTGTAGTTTCATTATACAGCTGCGTACACGAAATGGTCGTATTACTTTAGGGTATAGAAACGGTAATGTTGTTCAAACTGTGAGAGTGAATGTTGGTATTTGTGGAACATTCCATAAATGCCTCAAAAGTTGGCAGCAGCTATATTAGCACGCAAACCAATTTATTAAATGGCATAGAAGCGAGGGTTGATTGTTTAGCCAAAACTGAAACCACTATTGTGTTTTTTTTTTGTTGTTTTTTGCGGAAACAAAGTATGGTAAAGACACAAAGATTTTTGTGCTGACTTCAGTAATTGCGTGCTTCTTGAAAATCGAGTTTACCAACCTTTCAAACAAACTGAACCTTATTCTTTGTTGGTGAAACAACGACCGTAACCCTCTTATATGTACATACTGTTGAAAACATCCAGGCAGTACTCAATGTCCCGACAAATCAGTAAGAAGGGCTTCTATTGAGTTGAGCATCTCTTTTCGCTCAGCTCAAAGAATTCTATATTCAGATCCTCAATTCCTAACATAAAAAAATAACCAAATGCAAATTTTAACGCGTGGAAAGCAATTTCGAGCAACGGAATCATCGGTCCGTTTTTATTTTATACCTTCGTGAACGAGGACCGATACAAGAATGTGTTACAAAACTGTTTATCCCTTGACAGTATGCAAACAGTGGTTCATGCTGGATGGAACCCTCCCGTATATAATGTTCTTGATCGCTTATGAGACTTTGATCTTCGTCGTCATTCATCATTTAAGTTCCATAAAGTCATGTTGTCGTATACTGGGCCACTTTTCCAGTGCTTTTTTGATCAAGGAATTTCTAGTACGTGAGTCCATCACTGTGTGCACAATGGTGAAGGGGGATCAACACATCGACCAAATATGACACTATAGGACGAAATCGGGACTTGCGGACATGAAATATGGGACTTTTAGACTAGAGACCTTTTCTTCAAAGGTATTTCAGTGCTTTTATATGCAAATAAGTATTACATAGGTCCTTCCCTTCCGAAGGAAACCATGCTAAGGAGTTTGCATACAAAAGTTCCATCGCCCTCTGTCGGGTTTGAATACGCAATCTTGGGTATTAGAGGTATGGTATCCGGTACACCACCATGTCATATAGCATCGATTTTTTGAAAGGAATGAGATCGGCAAAATGCGAGCACCTTATAGCGCGGACATTAGTGGGTATAATTAAACAAAATGCTTCAAAGTACGGCAGAAAACGGAATACATATGGAAGCCTACATTATAGAGTTGTGTCATTGACTATCTGAGGATGCCCTGGCAAAATCAAGTGTTTATTTGCAGAAGTTGTATGGTAAAATGACAGTCATATTCAACTTTTGCACAAATTTACTAGAACCATTTTTCCAGGCTGCATTGAGAAGTCCTATGCTTTACTACAAAATACATTGTGTTATGTGTAAAGCAAATGTTATGGCCTTTCGTGTACCACCCTGGAAGTAGAGTGCATCATCGTCGTCTCTCATCCTCATATGTAGCGTAGTAAAAGGAAGAACAAATGTCTCTCGGTCTAACAGAAATCAGATAAAGGTTACCATGAATGGCTTAATCCACCGCACGGAGGTGGTTATTTTAGTTGCAATGCAAGCACTGCGGCTCCATGTAATTCCGAAATAATAGCTCTATTTTTATCTTGAGAAAAATCTAGCCTCAGAAAATGGCTATAAAGTGCTTATCTTGAAACCATGATTATCTGGAAAATGCAGTTTAATCGATGGTAGTCCTCAGGCAGCCGCATATGCCTCTTTTTAGCGCACAAGGCATTCATAAATACTCGCAGAGTACGACCATTTTGTGTTCACTGGTGGTGCTGTTATATAATTTAGCAGAATGCGTAGTAATTTGTCGAAACGCAAGTATATGTTACATTTCTAATGGAAAGTGCTAAATTCTGAATTCACAAGCCTCTGAGGAGCGTTGTTTCTATTAGACTGATATAAAAAGCAGCTCAAAGGCACTTCAGGGTATAAACTACTCTTAGAATAGAGAAATTAAGCGTCTAGACATTCTTAGAATGGCTTATAATGTGTGCTGTTATATCCATAGACACAGTGTGCTCACTGCAATTTAAATTTATGCCTTGCGCTACATATTTCCGAGTTATACTTTCCTGGTAGTATAAAATGAAAAGTGCAAATGGCGTGAAATATGCAATATGTATATTACTGTAAATAAAAAATAAAGGACATTACGGTGGAGTAAATAAAAAGGGAACAGTGCAAAGTTTGATAAATGTTTTGGTTATGTTATGAGATGTTAGTACGCATTCTATGACTTTAGTGGTGGCTGTAGTAAAATGGAGCATTACAAAATTGAAAGTTGATTGTGCACAATGAATAAAAGCTATATAAAATACTTAATTTTGCTGACATTATTATATTCTAAATAATGAAGTGATAATTCTATGTTTATGGATTGGATATAGAAGAAATGAGATATTCATATGGGCAGAATACTTTCAATGTAGATAACATAAAAAATTAAACAAACGTATTTCCTTTGTCTACAGAAGCGACTTCTTATAAGAACATCATATTGCAATGAGTTATTTTAAATATCTTTGAAAACTTCTTCTGTCCTTTATTTTCAATCATGTGTATACAAAGCTACTTCACTTAGCCCTTCGGGTCACAATTTGTGCACTTGAGACACAGGATTTGGTATAAGAATAGCCTATAAGCGTATATGAACAGTCGAAGAAAAAATTCCGATGATTTGTTTCCCTATAGTGTTTTCCTTTATTTAATATTTGCAGAATCCCTTTATCAGTTGTGTTGCACACCTATCTGGTCCTTGTTGCATTGCAAAAAATGAGTGCAGAATGGGTGGGGGTGTGGATATATTTTTATCTTAGTGGCTGAATGACACTTACTGGTTGTTTCCACCTCCTATTGGTTGTATCTCAAAATTCTACCCCTGAGACCTTAACTAACGGACACGGATCATTTCTAGCTCAGCAACGAAGAAAAGTTTGGGGGCGTAGATAAACATAGTGTTGAATGGTTGCATTAAATTGCCTTGTACTCTTTATTATACGTAATTTGAAAGGAACAAAAAACATGTAAAACACACCCAAAGATACATGTAAGAAGAAATGCTACGCATAGTTTGGCCATAGAAACAAAAGTAAAAATTAATTTGTAAGGAACTGAGATGTGTAGAAATAAACCTTGTAAAATGCAAAGCACTAAAAAATAGTAGCAATTTTGCCTTACTTAAAAGGGGTGGATAATCTTCCTTTTTATTCATGTTATTAAAAAACTCTTATGAAATAATGAAAATTATTTAATATAATCTTGATTACGAAGTACATAGTTATGGAAAGGTAGAATCAGAATTAAAAGATCAATGGCATAAATGGGACGCGAAACCTCATCTTTGACTTTCCGTTCCTCTAATCTACTATCTGAGGTATGAGATCAATAATACTTAATCATGAAGATTTCCATGTGACTCGATTTGTGCCACTACAAATCAAGGTGTTTTCAACTGTTCTTGAGATAACATGCCCCAATGTGAACTTTACATTTTACAGTCAGATTCTACCGCTCCTTCCTACGGAAGTACAATTAATGAACCTGGATTGATTATGTTTTCTCAACGAATAAAAACAACATCGGACCCTAGCCTCTGGTGCGCATCCACAATCGCAAAAAAATAATGTCCCAATCAGCTTAGTTAGCTAGAACCAGGTGGAACCATGAATGTGGGAAGAGTAGCTAGAACCAGGTGGAACCATGAATGTGGGAAGAGTAGCTAGAACCAGGTGGAACCATGAATGTGGGAAGAGTAGCTAGAACCAGGTGGAACCATGAATGTGGGAAGAGCTATTTAACTTAACACAGGTTTCATTATATTGTTGCTTTTTTCTCGAAACTGTATTTATTTTCGTTACCATAGGTGAAACCGTGGGCGTTTATGCAAAAGATTCTGAAAGAAAGATCTAGACATTATTTTCAAAGTTTATACATTAAACATCAATTACGCTGGGTATAAGTTTTTTGCCCTAATCACATAGAAATGGTCCCTAGTATTAATATTGAAAAGTTAAGATGATACAAGCTTGATACACATTCCCAAATACCAATTTTAGAGTTTTTAAATATTCTCTCTTACCGCTTAGAGCTGGAATGTCAAGACAAGGGGCCACATTTGGGATAAAATTCCAAAATAATGTAATGCTGATATATATTGACCTTGAAGTGAAATTGGGTGCTCGAAATATGAAACACGCAGGAACTGTTTGGAAAATGTGTTGCAACTGATATTGACAGTGTATAAAGAATAATTTAATGGCGAAATTAATCTGTAGTTCATAAACATATTTATTACTTTCTTTGCTATGAATGTAGTAGGTAAATGTTAAGAAATAGACATAAATGTATTACCTACAAGCGACTCAGTACTTTTTAACATCTGACTATAAATTTGGCTTCCTCTATCCACCTTGTACAACCTGTAACGAAATATGTAATGAACAGGGCCTGGACATTAATGACCAAATAATGTTTGAAAACAACCTAACATGACGAATAATTACAAGAATTGACATAAAAATGGGATTTACTTAATGTATTAAATTGCTGTATAGAAAATTATAAATTAATTTGTACACAGAAACATATGCTATATAAAAGCAAAAAGTGTGGATATAAGAAGGAGATGGTTCAGGAAATTAATTTAATATATCAAATCCGTGTTCTTATTTCAAGAATCAGGAAAGAAAATTAAGCAAAACGTTTTGAAGCAGCTATTATAAAATCGTAGCATGAACCTTTTTGAATAAAAGACCCTATATTAGAAAATGAACGAAATAACAAAAAACTGAAATCACAAGTATGCATTTTTGTAATCTGGAACCTATAATAGGTTATTTATGCAGATACCTTTTGAGCTCTCAGATTATAAAAAACTCGTTGCAAATGAAGATGACTTAACAGTCTGCGACAGTAGCAAAAAGATAAAGACAACAGCAAATAACGGTACGCACTAAAGCGAAATTAGGAAAAATTAACTGCTTCATTCCTATTTTGGGACATGGATTCGGAACAGTAATTATAGCTTCACTATAGCTTCACCCCTAACAATAACCGCCTCTGCACCCACAATTAACTCTTACCTGTATAAGTATTCAATAGGAATTATATATTTTTTTCAGTATGCGAGTAGAGAATTTTTTTTGAACTGAATAGTGACATGTTTAATATTTTGAAAATGATTTCTGTGTAAAATGTCATTGATATAAAACTATGTATATAGTTATTGCAAGCGCAATAAAATGATTAAATAAAGAACCAAAGGGGAATATAATGAAAAAATAATGGCCTAAACAAGAATAAAAGGTGCTACATTAGAAAATGAACGGAATAACAAAATCTGAAATCACAAGTATGATTTTTGAAATCTGGAACCCATAATAGACTATTTATGTAGATATCACATGCAGTACTGTATTGATGCAACAATTAACAGGTGACATTTCATCACAATCCGAGCACTGATAAATATTTTTTCACTGGTCTTTCTGGCTTAGGATGATGTAGACAGAAGAATACATTTTCATAAGAATATTTTAAATAGAGGATAGCGGATATGAATGTAATATATAATGTTTAATTTTGTGTAATATATATTTTAATAATTAAGTCCGCTGTGACAAGGAACCAGCTCACTTAGATTGAGGTTAGAACTTCTGACCTTCTGTTTACAAGTCAAACGTTCTACACGCGATTGGCCCAAAATTCACATGAAGCGCTTTCGATTGTATTTTGCTAAACAAGACGACGAAGAAACTATATCAGTGCATACAAAGCGTCCAGCTGTACGCTTTCCTTTTCATTGCAGCAATAGTTCGTCCATTTGTGCGTCCAGTCAAGGACAAACGGGGTCTAAGGTTGATGCCCTCGCCAGGAGTTTGTAAAAAATAACTTATGTCAAGAGTCAAGCCGTCATTTCCACTTTTACCAGTACAGTTAGAATAAGTATAAAAAAGGAGCGACGAGGAAACTAATGGAGATATATGAGTGGCTGATTTATGTTTTATCCCTCCAATGGAATCCTACCAATGTGTTGCCAAACCTTTTGTTCGATCATCCAGGTTACGGGTTTTAATAATTTTTATGCTCGTCAGTAAATAAATGACTTAAGAGGATGCTCCTGGCGACGGCGGAGATAAAAAGAACAGATTCTCTTGCAGTGTCCTTCCAGTGGCGTTTCATATCCTGTAATGTGGGTGATCATATTGAAATTTAAGGATGTCCGTGTATAGTGTTTCTAAAACTCCCATATTCATTCCGCTTCTTTTGAAATCTTTATCCAGCAATGACGGTTCAATGGTTAATACTACACTAAATTCCATGCATATTTTACAATTATTCTCCAGGATGTTAGTTTGTTCTTATTTTTTAGCCTTTCCGAAATTGTTTCTTATTGTTTGATATTCCACACGATGCAATTATTTTTTGGAAAAAAAAAGTTTATATTTAAAACCTTTAATACATAGGTATTAATTCATTTTAGCTATGCACTTTTAATTATCCTACTAGTTTGGAAGAAAATAAAAGATAAAGGATTTCAAACTTTTGTTTATAGTTTTACAAAATAAGAGCATAATTGCCTGGACATCTAAAAAATTTGACTAAAAATTGTGAAAATTTAAAAAAATTATTTTTATTATAAAATAACAGGAGTTCTAAAATTTAAGAAAAGATATCGGTTTTCTTATTTTGCCCGATTTAACTACCAATGAACTGGAAAATATAAATTCTACGTTTACATTTGTGTGTTTAGATGATTTGTCTAACTATTTGATTGGCTGGTTATGCGATATTCCTCAAAATTCCTTCCCCATGAAGTAACTGGATGTGTTTCTGAAAATTCAAAAATACGCTCTATTAACCATGTAAATAACTGAAATACGTTGCATTGTAATTAAAATATTTTCTGAACCTTTGAAACAAATATATTCAAAAATTTTACCATTCAAAGGCTAATTTGGGTTGGAGGTTATTTTGAAAACCTTCTTATCGCAACATTGAAAGGTACCCGTGTACTAATACCAATTTTGTCACTTTATTCGACGTTTTTTCTGTTTTTAACTATACCGTTCACAGATCGACAGATGCATACACAGACACAAACATGTTTCAAAACATGCTCCTTTTGGATTCAGGGAGCTGGTGATGCCTCAACATCGTAGAATGCAGTACTTCATCTAACTACAGAAGGTAAACATGAATTCAGATTTCGATCTTTTCAGTTGTTTTATGTTGACTATGTTTAAAATAAAAACATCTAATCTATAATAAACTAAGAAATTATTATAATTTCGTTTCTTAAAGACAGATTTTGGTTTTCATCTTTGCCTGTGTTAATTCAAATCTACCTGTCATATTGTTGTAGTTGTAGCACTGATATACTATAAAACATTATATAATTTATTTTTGCCATTCAGAATAGGAGGTGAATAAGTGCAAATAATTTGATATTTAATAGAGAAGAAAACGTGTAACACATAAATGTATCTCATTTAGTCCCGCTATCTAATAGCATTGTCAAAAATGAAGCACAAATTTCTAATGTGTTTTTAACTACGGTGCGTTTTGTCTCGCTTGCGTTTACATACGTCACGTATGTGTTTAGTACAACTCGCACACCGCCGATCTGCGAAGAGGAAATAACGGACCGATTCAGTCGCAAACTTTCTTTTAGACAATTCATGGCGTTACGTATGTTGAATTAGCAGACATTCCTTTAATTTACACCGCAACTGAGGAATCTGGCAATGCTGCAAGGAACTGTATCATCGGCATCTTTCCAAAAGACGAACATTAACAGCAGTATATCAACGGATCTTTGACAAAAGTTCTCTTAATTCTCGGTTGGAGGTTTTTTAAGTGCTTAGGTTTTATTTTACTTTTTCACCTTTGTAAGAGTAATGAGGGTGATTTTGTAATTTAACGAACGAAAGTGCAAATGTTTACTTTGGTTAGAGTTATGTATTTGTTCAATAAAATAAAATTTAAATAAAGTAGAGTAATGATATTATGCTGAGTACTTTAAATTGAACCCTAAATGCACTGTTATTCCTAATCTGGTAATGCTGTATGGAAACAAAAATATAAGGTTAAATAGGTTAAAGTTTCACTAGCCATTTCGAGATATCCTTTTTTATTTATTTCAACTTTCAATGCTCTGGCATTTCATTTTTAAGTACTGCAAACCTTCAGTTGTTTCTTGAAATTTTATGGATCAAGCATGGAATGTCAGGTATGTAGTATCGACTCGTTTTAAAACACTGAAATATCCTTTGTACTATTATGAAATGTGTAATACAACTATTTATGCATACTTTGTCTCGATTAATTTCAAGACAGAGCAATAAACTTGTGCAGAGATAGTTTGAAGGACCTATATAGAATTAAGTTGGTGAGTACAGTAAATGATGTGAGGGAAACGTAACACTTTTACCTTATTCAAATTTATAAAATTGTGTGCATTATAAAAATAGCACCTGCCAATGAAACTGCTGGGTGTAATGATTATTTGATCTCTTTTTTTTTTTGGTAGTGTTTAACGCCCGCTTTAACTACTTATGGCACCGCAGGCGGTGACACTAGTGATATATGAATGATGATGGAGCACCGGTGGAATGCGATGGCGGGGGAAACAGGAGTACCCGGAGAAAACCCGCCCCAGCGCCGCTTTGTCCACCACAAATCTCACATGCGGTCACTTGGGATCGAACCCCGGCCGTCTAGGTTTTTTTTACTTGAGAGCCAAGTGGTCTAACCACTTGGCCACGGCGCGGCCCGTTTGATCTTATCAGGTGGTAAACTATGTGATTAGTTTGTGGAAAACTGCTAGACGAAGAGAAAAAAACAACCACCACACCGAAGTGTATGCACATTTAGGTATCTTTTATCCAAATGTATTTTTTGATACCTATAACAACCAGTGTTTCATTTTAGTTTTAATCCTTGATATATTGGTCGGGAGAGTTTCACTGATATACTGATTACGTACTTTCGAGAGCCTAAAAAGTGCCCATAATAAAGCGTGTGGTAAATTGGTAAGATGTCTCCACTTACTTATAGCAAGCAAGTTTTTTTTTGGGGGGCGGGGAATTGTGTTTAACGCCCGCTATTACTACCATAACACCGCAGCAAATGACACTGGTGATATAGGGAATGAGAATGGAGCACCGGTAGAATGCGATGGAGGGGGAAACCGGAGAACCCAGAGAAAAACCGCTTTGCGCAGCTTTTCCATCACAAATTTCACATGCGGTCACTTTGGATCGAACCCGGCCCATCTGGATGAGAGGCGAGTAGTCGAACCACTCGGTCACGGCGCGGCCAGCAGTCAAGCTGATTGGAATTTTTTTTTTCGGTTGGCGTATGTGCACCAGAGCTCGCCGTCTAAGAGAGTCCTAGGTTCGTTGAGAAAGCATAACCGATGCATTTAGAATACTTTATGAATTCAGAATATTTAATCTTCTGCAAGTGGGTATCACTCGGCGATAGAGTTAAATGTATGCACAGAATAATGTCACAAATAATAATAATGTAATGAACAATAAATAATTTTATGAACAAAGCAGTCCCACAACGAATCTAATTAGATCAATTTTATAAACAATTAATACAAATTTTATGAACTAATAGTTTCAAAACAGTTTATTATTATAGCTACAAGTCAATAGGTTTGCACAAGATAAAATAGATAATTACAGACAATTTTAAAGTCATTCTTTGTTTGCTATTTCCATTCATTGATTAACATCTAATCAGCATCACCAATGAGTTTACCATTAGTACTTAAACAATATGAAATCACAAATCTAAAGTTAAGTATCATTTACAATGTATTATCCATACTGCTACAGGCAAATCATTTCATTTTAATGGCTTTATTAGCAAATGAGAATTTTCTTACGCCGGTTCTGTATCTTATATCCTTAATTTAGAACACAAATAGTAGATGCGTGCGTAATATGTTGAGTTTTTTAATATGCCAGTAACGTTCAACCATGCATTTAAACCAGTATAAACTTTAAATAACTCGCATAAGTTTTGTTTCTTACACTTAACTTTCAACGGCTCCCATTTATCTCTCACCCTTTGGAGACACAAAATATGTATCCCTTTTTGTGAATTTTATAAATTCTGAATAATTATAAAAAATAATTTTATTTAACTTTATACGGGTCCCAACATGGTACTCCGTATTCCACCACCGGCCGCTAAGGACTTGTAGGCAATTTCCCTGGACTTTGCATTCCTCTTTTTAAGAATCCTGATTAAGAAATTCAATATTTTCCAAGCTGAACTAGATACAGGATTCACCTGATTGTTGCGTACAGCGTTATGTCCAGGTTGCACACAATCAAATAATTAGGACGTTTAAGGATTGCATTCTAAATATAGATGAATATTTATGTGAATGTGTTTGAACAATGAATGTAGTACAGGCGGGTGCAAAAACCGTACCGAATGAGCAGAGTATTAAGTTGGTAACAAATTAACACAGCATTTCCTCCCACATTCATGGTACTGCCTGCTCTAGAAAGCAAGTTAGTTCCGATAAGCTGTTTCAGGATGGAAGATGTACACCACAGAATGGAGTCCAAGACAGTCATAAATTAGTTGAGAAAATATAATATATTCAGTTCTATTAAATGTTCTTCCGTACGCTAGAAAAGTAGGATCTCAATGAAAAAGTATGGAGGTCGACATTGGGTATCTACATGGAAATTGTCAAGTATGGCATGCATTACAACACACAAAGGTTTCACTGAAACAGAATATATATATTTCAGAGAAACGTGCACCTGAAATACTCTCATTCATAACTTAAAAATCTAATTATTTATGACATGTGTGTAGTATATGTGCAATTTTATTTGAAATATCTGCAAATTTCTCTGTATAGAAATTATTGTGATAGAATTATTTAATTATTTTAATAGTTTCTGAGGGACTTAAAATCAAAGTTGGCACTGGAACAAACAGCAGTAAAAGCTAGATTTAATAACTGCCCAGTGACCTTAAGTCTACAGATGGACGTACCCTATATCCTTGTGTTTTAAATGGAAGATTGTTTTCATTACACACAAATGAAAAGTATTAACTGAACTAGGCTTAACTTATCTTAAGCCTTTAAAATCACTCAACTCGATTAGTGTCAATTTTAAGGACAATCGAATGGTAGACATGATAAAATAATGCCCAAACGAAATTACTGCAATCTTCGTTATCCTTAAGATAAGATACCAACAGTGTAGCAGAGTTCGTCCTCACGTGTCGTCCTCATCTCCCCTTTTCACTGTATTACATACTAGGACCAAAAAATAATATTATACCTATGATGTAATACGATAGATACATTGGGAGCAGTAAGTTAGCAGTTCAATTCCAGTAGGACATTTCTCCTGGACTGAGGCTTTCCTCAGTGCCGATAGCTGTCAAATGCCGGTGAAGTATCTTAGCCCTAAATTCCCTATCCTAAACTTCCTCAATTACATTTAATTTTATGCATAATCAATCGCCTGTAAAGGAAATGGAGATTTATTTATGGACGCTCTTTAACTGCTGTGGTTCTCAGGGTCCCATTCTATACTGGTTGTGAAAGACCGGTTTTTTTTTATTACTTTCTCCATACGCACTATGGACATAGTGTATAGAGAAAGTATTGCACTCCACCAAAAATTCGATACCGAGATTTCAGCGGAAATATATGTTTTAGGGTCCCCAATATCCAAAAAAAGCATTTTCACAAAAAGGTGTGTGCGTGTGTGTGTGTCCGTGTGTCCGTGTGTCCGTGTGTCTTTGAACACGATAACTCAAAAACGAAAAGTCGGTAAAATACCAAACTTGGTGTTTAAGTTAAGTATCTTCCAGGGATGCGACACGAAGATTTTGAAAAAAATCCCCCACCCCCAACTACCCTTTACATGGAACTTTTTTCGAAAATTTTGATTTTCTCAAAAATGGCTCTAACGATTTTGATTAAACTTTCATATATTAAACATATTTACCTGACAAATAAAATTTATATCTCGAATTTTCTGGGAATAGCCTCTGAAGAGTAGTTTATTCTGGATGAATTTTACTAAATTTTGAATAACTGCTAAACCGTAAGAGATGGACAAAAACTTACTACACAAAAAATGTAGAGCACATTAAAACACACAATTTATGTTATATATATTTTTTCGTGCAGTTCGTCGTTTTTGTGACATTCCTTATTTTTGGTTTCTGCTATGAAAAACGTATACTTTTCTCATACAGGAACTTGTCAACTCCTATCCATATAGACAAAGGAACTTCATTGACATACCAACCAGCTTTTGACTATCACTCTAACCTACAGTTGTCCCTTATTTTGCTTCTACTTACAAGGAAGCGAGTAATTAGACTATTTCTGCTATTTTTTTCTGATTAGCAGAAAGTAAATAAAAGTATAAGCTTTTTAAGAATAATTTGTTGCAGGGATATGGAGAAAGTCATGTGAATGGTACATATCAGATCTTTTTCTCAGAGGCCTCTTTATCAGGCTTGAGATTCTTTTAGGTGCCGTAAATCTATGACACGGGACCCATGGCTTTATTTCCCTTCCGAGGAAGCCATGCTAAGGATTTTTACGCCCGAAAAAAATCCATTGGTTTGAGCCCGTGACCTTGGGTATGTGAAGTTAGCATGGTAACCATTACACCACGAAAGGCGACTCAATCACCTGTGGTTAGATATTAAGTAAGAGTTGCTACTAAACAGTAGAGAAAATACGATAATAAAATAATGCAGTCAAGTGTTTATATACCGAATGGATCGTTTGCATTGGTGCGATCCTAGTTACTTTACCTGGTTTTCTCCAATCTATTGCACCAAATTCTGGGTTTGAATGCTCAACATTTCCAATTTCCTACATTCCTATTGTTTCATCCTTTCAACAATATTGATCTGTTGAGGGCATGAGTAAGACTGTGGAGCTATTCGCGTGGGGACGTCAATGACAGTTGTGAAGACCTCCTCAACTTGACCTTTCTTGGTCCGTACTGCTCCCTTGGGAGAAGCTTGAATAGTCCCTCGGAGCAAACGGCAGGCCGTGGATCACTTTGGAAATATTAACTGTTACCTACACAACGCGGCTACTGCCATTCTGTCTCTCTATGGTGCTAAGGGCCTATAACAATCTATGGCAGGGATTGGGAAATTGTCTTCCGAATAAACCCCTATAACCATTAAGGCCTCTTTGAACTGAATCAAAATAATGATATAAAACTGGAATATTCTGGTTGATTATCACAATGTGGTGGTATTTGAGCAATAATTATAATTATATTTGAATTGTCTAGAATCACTAAAGTTTAAAGGTAATTAATTTAATTTTAATTTGAAAAGTATTATTTCTTAATACAAATAAAATAAATTATGTAATACTCCCGTTAGCAAGGGAATGTATGAACCATGCCAAGTTATGCTTTAAATAATGTACCAGGGAAATATTAAAATGCATGCACTTCATCAAAATAAATTACAATTAAATTTAAACTGTCATTCCAGATTGAAAACAAGAGGCCTGAATAAACCGGGTTTAGAAAAGGCAACATAATCCAAGATTAGATAAAATCAGAAATGCGGCTTAAACACTTACAAGATCCTTTACACTTCTACCAGACATAGAACTCGTAGATTTATGTAAAAGTTAAAAATAAAAATAAATATCTGGTGTGGTTAAAAGTGCTGCGTTCACTTATGTACTGCCGTATATGCACTCAATTGTTATTATTATTATCATTATTATTATTACTATTATTATTATCATTATTATGTTCATCATTATATTTATTATTATTATTATTATTATTATTATTATTATTATTATTATTATTATTATTATTATTATTATATCATTGTGCATCTCTACTGAGCTGTGGCAAACATGCAGTTCAAAAAATGCATCCTATGCCAGACAAAACACCCTGAATGCGACATAGAAGGCGAGCGGAGATTCTGAGGCCTTTGCGAGGCGCAGCGAAACAACGGGGTGCTGCCGTTTCTAAGCCTTAGAAACGAACTTGATATAAACAAAACAAGGTTACACTTCCGCGTTAGTCTCGTATTAGTATCAACTGTCAGAGACAAACTGATCATCAAAAGGGGTGCAACGACATCCCACAGATTTAAAAGAAAGCTACACCCTTCTTTAGTTTTAATATTCATATTAATCAACAGTTCCAACTATGTTTGATTAACATATTTCTTGAAATCACAGGCTAATCACGTGGCGTGAATGTATATTTCCGTGCATAAAAAGTGGCCCATATTGGATAGTGGATTTTTATGTAGATTAATGCTAGTTTAGTCCTACGTTGTACATTTACTAGTTATCCGTGTTCTCAGTCATGGAGTACAGATAAGGCAATGCTTCATTGATTGACAGAAAAATGCTTTAATATAGTAATTGTGTTGTATGATATATAATATACATTATATGTTCTTTAGTTATAGCATTTTGAGACGGTGGGTTGGACAAAAATAAGAAATAGGCTATTCGTGCCCAGTCTGTTAAGTGGAGCGGAACTTTGCTATAACCGCCAGTAGAGCCATGTGTCGTCCACATCTCCCCTTTTCACTGTATTACATACAGAACCAAAAAATCATTTAAACACCTATGACGTAATACGATATAACATTATAGATTATAATGTAATGTAATATTATATAAATACGAAGTATAACATTATACAGGGCTGCGCTGTTGCCGAGTGGTTAGACCACTCAAGTCTTACCAAAGTGGCCCGGATTAGATGCTAGAGAACGGCATGTGGGGTTTCTGGTGGCCAATATGTCATATGGGAGGGTTTTCTCCGGATTCTCTGGTTTCCCTTGTGATTCATTCCACCGTTTTATCCTCATCGCCTTTCCTATCATCCATTTCGCCTTGGCTTAATATCATTTTCTTCCTCACTCTGATACCAACCATCAGGTGGAACACCCATCCTGTGTACTGTCACTGATCCAGAGTCCTCTGCTAATCAACAGGCATCTGACTCCAGGTGCTAGCTTGTAAGTCCTGGTAAGTCCTCAGATCCGAGGAGGATAAACAGCGAAATAATACGAGAATGTATCGAAAAATAATGCACAATAATTTTTTTCTCCCTTGGTATTGCAGCTAGAATGTTGCAATTTCAGACAGATATATTTGAAGTTTTCACTACAAAGGGTAATTTTTTTTTTTATGTGCAGCTCCAGCGTGAACTAAGTAAGAAAGATGGCGCACATTCTACTGTCGTCCACGTGTGAAGAGCAGAGAGGTGTGGTTCGATGTTTGTGGGCCAAAGAGCATAAACGGAATGAATTTTACAGGGACATGCGTAGCGTGTATGGGGATGCTTGTATGGACCGTAGAAATGTCTCCAGGTGGTGTGCGTTCTTCCAAGTAGGCCGTGTGAACCTTAGTGATTGGTTATGCTCCGGTTGGCTGGGAAAAGCTGCAACCCCCCAGAATGTCACAGGACATTGCAGCCTTTATTAAAAATGTGGTGATGCTGTGTCGTGCCCTTCATGACAAACACCACAATATTAATCTTGACAATGTCAAACTTCTTCATGATAATGTTCACCCCCATGTTGCTGTTGGTTAGAAAATTACCAAATTCGGTCGGGAGGTGCTCCAGTATCCACCATATAGCTCGGATCCTGCACGGTCGTTCTTTCATCTGTTTGGTCCCATGAAGAAATTTCCTAGGGCCAACGCTTTGTGACTGATGCGGAAGTCAAATCAGCAGTCCGCAGATGGCTGTACTTCAGGGAAACGGACTTCTACAAACTGGGTATATTGAAACTGGTATCATGATGGGACAAATGTTTTGAGAAAGTTGGTGACAAAGTCAAAAGGTAGTTAAAGGTGATTTATTTTAATTATTAAATTCTTTTACAAAAAATTATTTTTCGTTATTTTTTATCCACCCTGGTGTTATACAGTATAGTATAATACAATATGTGCAATTTAACTTAGTTTATTATGATATTGAATTATGTATAACACAATGTAATATAATACAAATATAGAAATGAGGACGAAAGGTAGGAACTTCTTGTTTATTGTTCCTTTGATGCACTTAAACTCCATACTTTCATTCTAGACCACGCATTCTTACTTTCAGTTTTCTTGTAACTTTAGATGATTGCAATAATATTAACCTTCGTCTTCATGTCCCGATGGAAGGTTTCATGTAATTGTCATCTAGTTGAAAAATGCAATAACTTTTCGCACCTTCCTTTAAAAAGCCGAAATGCCGAATTATGGCTAACCTACCAATTGTAGCAAAATACTTTCATATAGATGCTGTCCGAACAAATCACATCGCTTACTACATCGTTCACTGTTTGGTTTGTGTGTCTCTGTTTCACCCTATTTACATAGAAAACGGATACCGACTCGGTGAGTTCAAAGTTGGTTGAAAAAAAAAAAAAAAAAAAAGAACGCATTCGCGGCTCCACCTGGTTTTGGCTAAGCAGATGCACATAAGGTTTTTTTTTTCCTTCTTGATGCGCATGTGCATTAGACATAGGGATCCAAGACAGTTTTAGATTCTTATGAAAACGATACATTTAGTTTTTTTGATTGTGCTGCCGATGATGGAAAGTTAAAATCAGAATAAAAAACCTACGTGGGTCGACAATTGTTTGTATATATTTTTTTTTGGTAGTGTTTAATGCCCGCTTTAACTACTAATGGCGCCGCAGACGGTGACACTGATGATACTTGAATGATGATGGAGCACCGGTGGAATGCGATGGCGGGGGAAACCGGAGTACCCGGAGAAAACTTGCACCAGTGCCGTTTTGTCCAGCACAAATCTCACATGTGGTCGCTTGGGATTGAACCCCGGCCGTCTAGGTGAGAGTCGAGTGGTCTAACCACTCGGCCACGGCGCGGCCCGACAATTGTTTATACGATACTATCTCCAGAGACGCAGAGAGTGCCTTGGTTTTTACTGATAGCGTTCTAATTATATTAAAAGTTTCATGATCTTCCAGTATTAATTTCGTAGATCAGATAGAAGAGTGGTGGACTGGGAAAATGAATATTGATGGTTCGGATCCTTACTATGGCAGTAACTTCTTTAGTCCGATTCTACCTTTCCAAAATTACTTCGGACTTTTAAAGCGTTTTATAATCGGAGGTTTGCAGAAGAAAATGGTTACTAGCCCTTTGAAATAATACTAAACTACAAGGTTCTTAAATGATTCTTCGAGTTACATGGTTCATAAATAAACTGCTTTCGTATCCCACGCCTTTCGCACTCACTTTGTTTAACCCAACAAGGTGAAGTAGGTACGGAATACAACTGACAAGAAACTGCAAATCTTTTTTTTTTTTTTTTTACCCTCGAGTGAACATAGTGTGTGTGTGTGAGTGTTTGTGTGTGTGTGTGTGTGTACAAGCTGGTGTTACTGTTTGTGATAAACGTTTCGGCATTGCAATATAATTGCAGTTCCTCAAGGTACGTTCATTCTCAGTTTAATCCCAGCTCTCCTACTAACAACCGGAAGTTAGTTTGAGTTAATTATTCAATTCGATATTTGCCGAGGCATGAATTAGCAGAGCTAACATGTTATATCAAAAGCAAAACAATCAAACACATTTGCTGCGATACAGTATAGTATAGCTGGCCTAAAATCTGCCTGGTGGTTCACGCCACTGGTATCGCGCCATTACTGGAGACATGTTTACTGCCTTCGTGAATATATTTATGCATTTTTACAAGTTGCCAAGGTGCTATCAAATGAAAGAAGTGAGAAGCGTAAAGGTACCAGCCCTATGTTGTCACTGCGTTTATTTTGATTTGTAAAGACATAACTCAAGTGAAGAGTGTTATGGCCTCTCATGAGGTTTTCATTTGATTAGAGAGAGTGAGGCTAGTGCAAGGTTTTTGCTGTTTCAAGCTCAGAACAGGTATGGCTTCTACCGTATCGGCCGTGTTTAAGGTTTAATTTCCTACTTTGGGGTTGACTAATCCTCATACTGCTGTGCGGGGTCCAGCTGGAACCCAATCCTGATATTTTAATATTATTTGTTACACACGTTTAGGACACTGTATCGTGGAGATGGTTAAAAAATTATTATTTTTCGTTGTCTTTTGTGATAAAAATAGATATCGTCTGCTTTAGGATTATAGTTATATTATATGATATTATTTGGTCCTTTAAATTATCTAATTAAACGATAACTATGACACATAATCAAGTTCATTGTATTTTTCTTCAGTGTCCAGTAATTTGATTTTCGGAGTATTTTTCTCAAGAAGCACTAAAGATGCTTACCCCAAACTTTTACTGAATTATTTATTTTTTTCTAAGCTACACTTTGTTTAAGTTTTTATATAAAGGTGACAATAAAAGTATTTATGAATAAATACATGCAGTTTTATGCTACAGAAACAAAATATGTGTTACCTGTCGACGTGTTAAATATATTGGAAGAAAATTTCCTTCGCAGTATAATAATATTATTTAGGTATATGATTTGGGGGAAAATGGTAATCACAAAAACAAAATGGTGCGACAAGAAATATGAGTTGCAGTAATACAGCTATGGCACTTATATAGGGTGTTAGAGGTACAGATACAAATATTTTGATAATTGGTCACCTTAGTGTGTATACACTTCTTTGTGTTAGTTTATTTTTTCTGTTCTTCTAACGTATTCCTTCAAACCAATTACATAATTTACTACCTGAGGTTTTTGGCATGGTGTTAATCGCGCCTGAAAGTGTAGATTGTCATTTTTATTTCTACGTGTTCAAACCTCAGTACGTGTTCTGCTGGCCTGGTGGATATACTGGCCTTGCTGAAGCATTGGTACTCAGATCCGATACAACATTCCTTACCGCGTGATCTGCCCACCCAAAGTTACGCCTACGGCCGCGAGCTCCTGAATAAGATTAACACGTACCCTGATTCAAGTTTCCACACTGTTCCAACAATTAATAAATCAATAATGCATTTTAGAACTCAAAATATAAAGAATATAGAGTCAGACATTACACAGTGTAGCCAATTTAGAATCTTCAAGATGGAAAAATCTTTAATCATGTAAAGCATAGCATCAACTGCTATGTAGAGCGCAAATATGCCCGAATTTATTGTTCTAAAATTGCGTAAAAAGAATTCCTAGAGGAAATTTCACATGATCTTAGGAAAAATTAAATGTGCTGCACATTACAAAACTTCAAATTTCTAAATTAAGAACCCTGGGAAGTCATTAGAAAGATGAGTACGCTACCATATAATACTAGTTTAAATTCTTGTTACACAATAATTACTGGATAAATGGTAACCAAATGTGGAATCTTGTACTTTGTGTTTGTGCAAATAATTATTATAAAAGTAATAGTCATTATTCGCCCAAAATGTCGCAACAGAGATACAGGCTGTTAGGATATAAGAGTGGATATTGATATCGGTAATTGACGACTGTGTAGTGAATAACATTATTTCAATATTTGTGTAAGCTTAAAACTAAATTTATACAAAATCTCTTTTTAAAGGTAATCAATGCAATGCAATGTTAAAAGTAAATATTCTTCATTTGTGGACTAATAGTTCTTATGTATTAAGAACATGTGTGACTGAAAGTTTGAAATTGCAATCTAATAATGCTTACGTTTTGAAATTTATACCACATATGTAATACATTGAAAATCAGCTGTGTAATTTTCCTCCATGTTGATCTAATGATTTGGAAGTTATGGTCAAATTTTTGCGCTTTTTTCACGACACTAAAAAGTCCCTTGTGGCTCAAAAATTAAAATTGTTATCAAATATTTTAACCTTAGGTTCACAATACATATACTTGTTTAAATTTACCTAGGTTTCTCTGTGTCTCCTTTGGTTTAGGCTCCAAATGTTTTTGAACTTATGAATGTGCTTTTTTGTCATAAAAATGTAAGCTTTATGTTTGAAAATTGAAAACATATGCTTAGATACATCTGACAGAAAAACCCAGGGTAATTACTATTTACTGTACTTTTGCAAATATGTACAGCAAATTTTATTTGTGTAACAGAAAAACTGCTCCAAAAGGAGTATTTTACAACTAGAAAAATGCTGAAAATATCAACAAGAAAACAAGGAAGGATTTGAATGCATATTTCACATTAAAATCCACCAGGTTGGTAGGTTGCACTTTCAGCTTTCCTTTTTCCTCTCCTCTGCTGTTGCCTTTTCTGTCCTTTTGTTCTTGCATTACTGCTTTTCTTCTGCACAATTTCGTTACTTAGCATGATGCGAATGGGATCTCGTCGCACTACAGTTTTTCTTGTCGAGTTCAGTACAGTTTCACCTCTAATGACTTAAAACATTTAAAAATGGCGCCTGATGGCCAATTATTCAATTTTTATATTCAGGAAAGTTTAAATTATTTTATGGAATTATAGTAAAAAAGTCTAATTCTTATGTTCTTTGTCATGAAAGTTCAGTCTACATAGCCCTGAGATTAGTAAGCTTTAAGGTTGGTGAGTAGGTACCTCTAAGTACGCTTGCCACACAGAAGACGTATGTGTTTATTTTCCCCAAGAGCTCGGGGCCGATGACGTAACTTTGAGTGGGCAGGTCTCGCGCTAACAAATGTTGAATCGGAATTGAGTTCGAATGTTTTCTGTAAGGACAATGATCCCACACTATCTTAGCTAGCAGGTCAGTGTTGAGGTTTAAAAACGTAGATGTAAAACGGACAGCCTATATTGATAGGGGTTGTTCGTTTTGCGGTGCAGTTAGAACACGCAAAAACATCAGATAGTAAATTATATGATTGTTTTGAGTGAAAACCGTTACACAAAGAGAAAAATATTCCACGTGAAAAGCTAATTCTACACCAGGGGTCGGCAAATCTATACCGGTTGATGATATGACGGATTGCCATGGAATAAGAATATCACCCTTATTCAACCCACCCTCCTTCAATCAACACGGTTCAAACGTATTCAATAAGCGCTATACATAGATGCATGAGTTTTTCGAAACCATGAAAATGAAAAGGAAGCTTCTAATTCCGACGCGAGCGAGGGCAACAATATTTTTACTGCACTACGAGTGAAAACATGAAATGTTTGTAGTGTTGAAAGTTTTGATTGGCGTTCACAAGTCAGACATTAAACGACATTACGAACATTGTCACAAAGACCACAAGCAAGTCACAGGCGTGAGTCCTTACGTGATTTAAATGTGCAACAGATTGTTCGTAATGCAACAAAGTTTCAAATGCATCAATAAAGTTTAAAGTCTAAGGAAGAAGTGCACAATACACTCGCTTTATAAAAGAGTAAAAGGCCATAAATAATAATAGGTAGTAAACGGTAAATAATATTACAATATGACTGTGAGATCTTGTGCTTGCAAATACGGGAGCAACATAACATTGAAGGTTCAGGTACCTAGCTCAAAACAGTGAAACTGAATTACAAAGTCTCGTTTACGAATTTACATGCAACTGATAATTGTTAAAATATAAAAGGAGATTGTGATTTACTGATGAAAACTTATTATGCTCTGTTGTACGTCAATATTTGAGAATTAATATTAGCTGTATGTGAAACTGTGACGCTCCAATTGAAGAAAAGAATAGTATGGAAAATTAATGAAATGGCACACTAAGTCTCTATAGATGTATTAAACACAAACAAAATGAAATGTGTGTTAGAGAAACATCTTTGAGTTAAACCGCTACTGAGGCTTAAGGGACACTGGAAGTGAAATTTTTACTACAATCAGTCAAAGAACATAACATTTCTTTTTATAGCAAATAGTTGTTGGAACCTTTGAATATCTTAGATAAAAAGAAAATTTCCCAGAATGTACAGAAGTATGCATCATAATACTATAAAGTACAAAATTATTCTAACTTATATAGTAATTCTTCAAAAAATATATTTCATGGAAAAACGATTAATTGTAGATATTAAAATGTCGCACCCTTTAAAAAAATTATAATAATTTAACAATCAAAGATAATGAAATATTCCTAGTCGAAGCTTTTGGTTGTGGTTTAAAGCTTCAATTCGGAAAATTCCAATTATATCTTGCCAAGCGGCCATCCAATTTAAATGACATTTGATACTCATATTAATATAACAGCAATACAATCACAGTAAACTTTCGGAAACATCTATATGTATCGAAATTTGAAATTTCATTCCTAATGTCCCTTAAAAACCGTCTCCTTCGAACCGTGCACCATGTCTATGCCGGGTTGTATTCCCTGGCATCAGCATTCCTGTGCTCACGATGACCAATTTGCTGGCTGCTGTTTTAGAAAACAATATAATTTTCTGTTATGAAATGGGTAAACATCTAGTAAAACAACGTGAGGAAAACATTATGCTACAATAAAATAACAAGGACGAAATGTGAGAAATTACAAATTCATTTGTGTAAAGCTCACTGTAAATAAATGCAAAGAGTATTGTGTATTCTTTATTAAAACACGCAACATAAATCCCCCCTCTCCAACCAGTGAAAAGTTTAAACAATGTTTTCTAATACAAGTTCGAATTAACAGAAGTATAGTGCGTATGTGAGTGCTGAGAAATTTTAGTTTTGTTCTAAATTGCTTGTGATTTGTTGACATCGCAGCTTATGAAGAAAGAAGAGAAACGCACACATTTCTCCTTTTCGAGCTTTTTCGGAAAGGTTTGTAAGCTGCTACAATACATTGCAATAGATGAACAGCTTTGGGCATTTAGGAATAAAATTCCGAATAAGTCATTTAAATACGGTATACAAACTGTGATGGCCTGTCATGTATTCACGCCCTTTAGGGGTGAATACTACGTAAAGTATCTAACATAGAGTGTTCACGGAAGAAACAGAAATGTAACTCTAAGCAGCTGTGACATTTGCAAGCTGATTTCACATAAAATTCATCAAACCAACCTCTTGTTGGTACGATAAGGTACAGAAAGAAAGAAACCCAACCGCCATAGCCGTATCTAAAAGCAAGGAAAACTAATGATTTGCTTTGATTAAAATAAGGCATATATTATAAGCCTAAGCCAGAAAATAATGGGCTCCGGATTTCAAAGCTGCACACTCAATCTGAAATCAGAGAATTCCCATCAAATTGTGTAATTCTATAACGCGAATAAAG
Source organism: Hymenopus coronatus (assembly GCA_030762935.1). NCBI lineage: Eukaryota > Metazoa > Arthropoda > Insecta > Mantodea > Hymenopodidae > Hymenopus > Hymenopus coronatus. The sequence continues at coordinate 153,772,343 of CM060900.1, forward strand.
GAGTTTTCGATACTCTTGAGCAGATGTGCCACAATTAGTACATCGGTTGAGAGACGAGATGTTGGTCACTTTAATTACTTTATACAGCCGTGAACATCTGCAGCGTAAATTCTTAGATTATCTCCATCTATAACTTGAGACACAATAAACCCATGACCAGAGTCTAATCCCTCAGTCTGAACAACTAATGACTCCATGGCTTCGGCGTCGGCTAGATCACCGCCACAATCAACTGCCAACAGTATGAAGATACCTGGAACCAACAAGAAACCCACCGTTTACAGAACCTGCTCCCGGAGGAAAAGAAAAATTATAATGAATTATTGTTTGAGATGCACTAAGCTATTTTCTCTGAGCACAGAAACTTAGTGCTTATGAAATCAACTATTCTTTACAAAACTGATCACGCTTATCAGGAAAGCGATCATGAAAATCTTGAATTAGCTCTAGTTACCAACATTTAGGGGGTGGAGAAACAGCGTGATGTTGTTTCCTGCAGATAATAGATGCTGGCGTATTGCGTTGAATTTGTCTATTTTTAGCCTGGGCTCGTAGCAACATTCTAGGAAGGGATGGGCAGAGCGTGCTGTTTGTGGTAATATTCAAGCCAGTTTTGTCTGTACCAACTGCACTGTGTTCACGTGCTGGAAGTATGTGACAAAGACTGTTGCAATAAAGCTTCAGTTCAGTTTAATTCACAGGGTTCAGAATGCCTCGCAACTGTATAAATTTTGCTGACAATTTTTGCTATATTTGAGCAATGGAAGTTCTGGTATCACTAAAACGCCCAATAACTTCATTGACTAAAGGCTTCCAGTTTGTACTTTAGTTCTAAAACCGGGTTGCAGGTGAGCCCTTGGCTCCTCTAATGTTACATAGCTTATGCCTCGGGGATCTGGAAAGAACCATAAGATGACTGCTAGCCTTGTATAAGAACTCCATTATCACAATGCATTTCAAAGAAGAAAAAACAATCCTCGACATATCCTAATATAGTGTCAACTATGGGACACGGATTTGGCCTGCCTGTTCCGGGCGCACCTTAACTTTATATAGTAAGAGATTATGCGGGTGTTGAATCTGGTACTATTCTGTAATCTTCAAAACAGAGAATATTGAAGATACTGATTTTCTGTTTAATGAGTCTACGCAGCAACATAAAAATCACACATTCTGAGCTGAAATATCTAGTCAGATATCTGCAATTGCCTAAAGGTAAAGCAGAGCTGTTGACGTCTGGACTGTAGCGGTGACATTGACTTGACGATATCATAATATGTAACTGTGTTCCGTAACCACCACACCCACCTCTTCTATTTTTTTAAAACGGAAAATAATGGTATTTTGCAGTATAATGGAGAATCTGATGGCCACCCTGGAAGTGACTACTGATTGGAAATTGTTCATAAACTCTTCCAAATTAAGTATAAGTGCTCCTCTTCTGCATAATATCAACTTGTTCCTATCGGTTCTAATTGTTTACGCAGTTTACATGGAAGAAAACTTATATGACGCAACTTTATGCAGAGTATAGTATGACAAACCTGTATGACAGATTCCCGGGGATCTCAAAGCAGTGCCATGTTAGTTGTTCTGCAATAGAATTACACTGACTTCTATTGTTTCTTCTGTAAGCAGAAAGTTTGGCCTATTCGTCAATCAATGAACCTGGATCACATAATGTTATGCACGATGCACTTAGCAAATTTGGAAAAGAAACAGTGCTTGCTTTTCGCGTAAAATAACCGCTTTATGAAAATCTCATAAGAATGAGGAAAATGTCTGTGTTTCTGTTCTGTTTAAGTAAAAATTTTCTCGTCTTAGTGAAGCCAAAATAGAGAAGAATGTTTTCATCGGTCCATAAAGGCCGTGGCCGAGTGGTCAGACCATTCGCCTCTGACTAAGGCGGGATATGTGGTGGACAAAGCGGCGCAGGGGCGGGTTTTGTTCGGATTCTCCGGTTTCCACCGCCATTTCATTCTATCTGTGCTACATCTTCGTTCCAGGTATCATCAGCGTCATCGCCTGCGGTGCCATAGTAGTAAACACGGGCGTTAAACACCAAAAAAATAAATGCTTCATAAATGCGTAAACTGTTCTAAGATGAACATTTCAATAATATTCTCACACCTTGGATGCCTTTATTCAAGAGTCCCGCTACTGCATTGGAAATAACAAGACAGAAAACTACAATTCTTATTTTTCCACTTGGATTTTTTTTCAAACGATTCGCATGGGGAACACTTTCATCAATACATTTCGGAATTTCAAGAAAGATACCAGGGAAAAAAGGAGTGAATCCGTGTTAGCCGCTTATTGATGGACGGTCATAAGACTACAACAGACCATGTGACTTCAATGGCCTTCCTTCGAGGGAAAAAAAGGTAAGCATTGCATACGTTTTCAAGGGAAATTCTAACAAGTTGAAATAACTATCTAAAAAAAGTACAGTTACACTTGCATCTTAGCATCGCTTTCGTGTTCAGCACCCTTGTAAATATAAATCAGCCATTCTCACCACTGTACAGAAGAAAAAAGGATTAGATGATTACCCACAAATTAAGATTCAAATGCCATGTTAAACATGGCTACCACGCAAACCAGGTGTATGCCAGTACACCACGGTGTTAGAAGGGGGTTAGACCTGAGCGACGTCACTGCAAACCATTGAACACAAGCAAGGGACAGTAGCAAAACTTCAAATGTGTTTGCCCAACGACCTCGCTTCGACATTTCAGTGGTATGTTTGCACTAAACGTACACGTACGAACTTCTTTGTTTCCACCTCATTAGACCGCCTGCGGTGCCATAAGCAGTTAAAGCGGCCGTTAAACACTATAAAAAAAAAACTCATTAGAATTGCCGACAACTTGCCGACCGCACAGGGAATACTTACTTACCGGCGACAGTACTGAACAGCGTTGTTGCCAAATACGTAACACTTTAAACTTTATTTTTCTTTTGTTTCTTGTTGTTGTTGTTTTTTGCTTGTTTTGTTTTTTGCGAAACTACGCATACAAATAAAGCACTTACGTATACTAGTTTAACTATCTCACTGGTGCACTTACCTTCCAGGCTGTATATTAGAGTCAGTAGTACTTCTCACTTAAAAGCAAAGTTATAGCAAAACAATTATTAAGAACATGTGTTTATAAACTTTCCTGATGTATCTAATAATTTCCTCCTCCGGAATTAACAACTCTTAATTGTATAGAATAAATGTGCTTAGGGATACTTCAACATCATTGTTAGCAAGCTATTACGTTTCTTGAACACCATTTTCTAATCAAGCATGATTGTTAAGTACTAGTAATATAAATATTGGGAAGTATCCATAAACTTACCTTAAACAAGTTGGGTTCTCTTTCAAAGGTTTTAAAACATTTTAATCTACTTTCAAAGATTTATGTTTAGCCAACGTTTTCTAAAATAATATTTTTTTAACTGCGGATTGTCTACCATAGCAAGGAGGTGATGGCGGAGGTTATCGATGTCATTTCAGGCCGAGGAATATTAAAGCGCTCCCGATATTACAGAGAGACTTCAACAAGATGACCTGTTGAGAAAACGTAGATGGAGGGACATCATTTCAGTTGTCTGCGAAGTATAAACATTATCGTTTCAAAGAGTACTGAACAGTGAATTTGAAGGTTAGCTGTAACGGAAGTAGGTCATGCTGAGAAACAAGTTGAAATATGACCAGTCAAAGATCTTAAAGTTGAACAATGTGAATGTCATGGCTTGTCTCTTTGTTGCCCACATTGCCAGTTTTCCCTAAAAATTAACAGTTTTTAAAATAGGAAATGAAGTATTACTATTAAAGCGGAAAAACCACATTTCATGGAGTCTCCATGGCCTCTTTCGCTCTGTACAGTTCAATTACAAGTTTGGAACCAACCTTCCTATGATTCGTCGAGATTTCTTGTTGCTTCATCTGAAAATATTTTAATTAAAATATTATTTAACTCCTTAGGTACATTCCAAATATCTCCATAGTCGGATGATGAGACGGAAGGAAACCTGAAACAGCATAACACAGTACCGCACGTAAGCCACTAATAAAGAGCGCCTAGATCCGGACGCCAATGCGCACAAGCAAGGACAGGATCCCTACCGATTTCAGGATGACACCAATCCTAACGCAGGGGATGATGCTCGAGCCTTTATTTCAACCAGATATTCCGGGACCGTGTGATCTTAAAGGGGCAACAGTCTGCCAGTTAAGAACCAGAAAGAGATGTTTACACAGCGCAAACTCCACCGTTCTGCCGCAACGCACCTGATCCTGTATACATCTGCATTTCCCCAAACCTAGCCTATATCAGGACGTAGTTGCTCAAGATCTGTTTTACTTCCGCTTATTTGTCATGATTTTATATAGATATTTTAACAATTACTTGCGCAGATAAAATTTATAAATAAACTGTTGCCTACTTCTAACTTACTTCTAACCTGTTTCGGTGTCTTACAATCAATGTACCCTACATTATAGTTATTATCCCTAGAAGTTTTAAGCTACACCTCTTCCTCTAATGGTGTTCACTTCGGACTTAGGGAGAGATTGTTTCTTTAAATCTGTGCCATGCCGTCTCCTCTTCTGTTATAGCTAAATCTACACTTGATTCATTAACTAATCTACTACACCAACTTCTTCTCTCGGCTGACTCTTTTCTACCTCTTGTCGTTTAAGTATATCTTCTTCTGTTCCATCTAGCGTCATCCATAGCCAGTTGATTATACACTTCCCTGAAGCTTATGAAGCATGTGAAAGAAAATTATGCAAACAGGAAATTAAGAAAAGGAAATTATTGGTAGAGGAGGAGCTATCCTTTCTATTGACCTATCGATCAGGAAAAATGCAGAAAAACCTAACGCCATTGGTTGGCCCAGCGGGAATCGAACTCGGAACCTCCGCAATGTGAGCTCACATGTTATAGCGGAGCTATACCGCTCGATACCTTACCCTTTCCACTATCTCAAGAGACTTTAACCGTAGTATAGTTCCCTTTTACCTGTCAATTTAAACGGTTTAGCCGATTGCTAAGGTCCTCAATTTGTATTTGTTCTAAAAGCGTATGGTCATGATGCCTTTTTAAAATTTTAGTTTCTACAATTTATCTTTAAATCTGTTATTAATGTCCAAAATTTTCGCATTTAAAATGTTTGTACGGCTCCCTTCTGAAGTTTTGTTTTTATTATTTCTTAATTATTGTGCCATCAATAAAATTAAACTCTTATTTATTTTAAGAAACTATACATTTTTTAAGGTACCACATATCAAAGTGCCATAGGTCAATCTATTTAAGTTTGTTAGTGTCCTCATGCAACATTATTTTGAATCTTGAAGTTTATGGCCCTATAAATGCTAAAACTCCTATTATCTTTATTATATATTAAAATTGTCATTCTTTCTAATGTCAGTTAACTTAAATGGAGACGTTTACAAGAAATTTTCTGAGATCTGTCGATAATTTGTTTATTTTGTGTAAAAAAGTGCATTTAAAAATCTACGGTCCAGTTTGGAACCTACGCTTGCCTGCAAGTTATAGGTGTGCGTAATGTCAATATAAACAAGCATTAAAATAACGGTAAAAGTGGTTGCATCTATCTTAGGCCTTTATTTATGGATACTCTTGTAATATATGTTATGCAATTTGATCCAGATTTCAACGAGAAAGGAAATTCTGTATTACAAATGTTATTCTTCATTTCTTCATCCCCATTACAACTTCATTAACTCTAACCGCCAGAGAAAGTTTTAAGAAAACAATTTCAATAACATTTATTTCATTTATGATTGCAACAACTTCATCTTAAAATATTTTAAAAGTATAGTGAAGTTTAAAGGCATCCAGTCTTAAGTCCATTGCTTAGGTTAATTGTGCTGTATTCAAGAAACATTATTTATAATTTCTATTATTCTCTAAAGTGAATGATAATTTTTGTTCTTAAGAAAGATTCTGAATTTGCAAGTATACTGGACGTTTGTTTCGTTGCTTTTTTCGGTATAATGCTGAAGCTTTGTGGGTATAATTTCGTGATCGTTTCATACTTAAGGGCACCAACCTGTGAAAATTGGCCAAAATTCTTGCAAATGCTCATTAATATGCCCTGTTCTTATAGATTAATACGCCACTTGTAATTTTAAAAATTGTCCTGTGACATTCTATATGAAAGTTTTAATGATAGGAAATGACACTTCATATATTAAAATACAATTTTCTCTGAATACATTTTTCAACGTATATAAATGTTTAAAATACTCCTAACAGTGCACATTTCAACCACTCAATATGATGTTTGTACCAGATAATCTTAATATAATAAATAAAAATCTGATGTGTTCCATTCACATGACTTTCTCTACATCTGTGTAACAAATTATTGTTAAAAATTTTTGCTTCTATATACTTCATGCTCATCGAGAAAAAATTGGCAGAAATAGTCTTATTACTTGCTTCCATGTAAGTAAAAGCGAAATAAGGCAGTACCACAGGTTAAAGTGATAGTCAAAAGATGGTTGCTATGTGACTGAAGTTCTTTTGTTTCTATGGACATGAGTTGACAAATCACTGTATGAGAAAAGTAAGTTTTTCAAAGCTGAAACCAAAAACAAGGAATATCTAAAAAAACGAACAACTCCACGAAATATATATATATAACAGAAAGTGTGTGTTTTAACGTGTTCTACATTTTTTGTGTGGTAAGTTTTTGTCCATCTCTTACGGTTTAGCAGAAGTGCAAAATTCCGTAAAATTCATCCAGAATAAAGTAGTCTTCAGAGGCTATTTATAGAAAATTCAATGTATACATTTTATTTGTCAGGTAAATATCTTTGATATACGACATTTTAATCAAAATCGTTAGAGCTATTTTTAAGAAAATAAAAAAATTCGAAAAAAGTTCCATGTAAAGGGTATATGGGGTGGGGGGATTTTTTTTGAAAATCTTCGTGTCGCATCCTTGAAAGATACAAAACTTAAATACCAAGTTTGGTATTCTACTGTCTTTTCGTTTTTGAGCTATGCTGTTCACAGACACACACAGACAGACAGACAGACAGACACACACATACAAACACACACGTACCTTTTTGTAAAAATGCTTTTTTTTTTGTATTCAGGTGGTCCTAAAACATTTATTTCCGGTGAAATCTCGGTATCGAATTTTTGGGTGGAATACAATACTTCCTCTATACACTATGTACATAGTACGTGTAGAGAACGTAAAAATTGTTCAATTAATGTTCTAAATAAGTAAAGTTAGTTATATATGTGTATTAACAAAACTAATTAATCGAAAAAAATAGTGAAAAAAGTATAAACGAATGATTTATCATAAGTTTTTGTAGTAATATTTAATTTAAAGCTCATCTGAAAATTTTAAACTGATATTCCAGAAATGAAAATATGAAGTTTTATTATAATATTTTGAAAGCTGAAGCGTAATGAGCCTTTTGGTAGGGTAGTTAAAAAAATAATCATAATTTTTTCTCAAAAACTACTTGATGTATTTGTCTCAAAACTTCAGAATTTGTTACACATAACAATAGAGATATGTGGTAAAAATGAACGTAATTTCTGAAGAAACATTGTATCTGAAATGTTCACAGGTTTATCCTCTTCATTTGTCTATTCATGGTGTTGCGCATTTATAATGAAACGTTCACCCTTGCAGTACAAGACGGAGTATTGGATGAGACGCGTGAACTTTTGTGGAACAGAAATGACAGATCATTGATTTCCCGCCGGTTTATTCTGTGTACATATGCAACAACGCCAATAAAACTACAACTACTGAATTCCGTTACGTCTCCTAGCCGATTAACAAAATATCTATATTTTTCAGACACCCGCCTATTCAGATTCGTATTAGCATTGGGCATATACATTTGATTTTCAAACCGCAATCGTATTTTTCATTCAAAAAACTCGGGAATCTGATCATTTGTCTGCAGTACGCCATCCAAATCCCCCATCCAGCCTGTTTAAATGCTGAAGTGCACAATTCATCGAGGGACGTTAATATTGAATCTCATTTTAACGACTGCGCAATGATTTTCCAAAATGTAGAATACGTATTAAATTATGCAATAGCCTTCTCTCATAGCAGGTTTTATAAATATGGACGTCCTTTTTTTTGGGCGTTCATGTGTAGGCAAACGTTTCACTGAGTGGAGCTACTAAAACAAATGAATGGCGAATTGGTAAATGGCTATAAGGTAATAAATATTACTTGAGGTAAAAGCAGAGCATAATGGGCATTGGATACTGACAGAGTCCATGTCCATTGCATGTTTATGATTAAGCTAAAATGGAAAATCTCTAATGAGTAACCAAGAACAATCATCAACATGTCTGCGTTCGATCCCAAGCGCCCGCATGTGAGATTTTTTGGTGGACAAAGCAGCAGGGGCGGGTTTTCTCAGGGTTCTCCGGTTTCCCCCGCCATCGCATTCCACCGGTGCTCTATCTTCCTTTCATGTATCACCAGTGTCATCGCCTGCGGTGCCACAAGTAGTAAAAGCGGGCGTTAAACACTACAAAAAATCATAAACAAGTATGACTTTTGCAAGGTAGATTTACCTATATTTAATAACGTGCTAAGCCCATTAGATTGTCTTAGGCTTACATCAGGCTTCTTAGTTGCATAATTAGTTCAGTGGACGAACATAAGATGCTACCCATAGTGTTATTTTCTTTCTAGTAAGGATTCCACCATCAGGTAAGTTAATTTTCACTCTGCACAGCAGGTATCAGTTCTCTGTATGGTTGGTCAGAAAAACAACCAAAAGACATAACCAGCGAATGAACGATGTTTATAATCTATGTGAAATTAAAGGGTGGTCTGGACACCAGCTCTAAAAAATATCATCTTTGTTATGAGTGTTACACAGAAAAAGCTAAACTACAACATAATTCGGCCTTCTAGATGAAAGAGGTGAAGAACTACTTAAATGTGTGGTTCAACTGGACAACATGCACGACATTTACAACGCAGATGATTTAGTATTGTGCTCTACGACAGTAAACGGATTGCAACGAGGACTGGACAAACTTAAGAAGTATTGCGATGAATGGCTAAGGCAATGACTTTCAAAAAGGGTTGCGTTTATAGCAGAGAGGAGACTTGGACATATGCAGGACAGATATTGGACAATGTTAAATCTTTTGTGTATTAGGACTCACATTCACAATGAAGGGAAAATGGACAAAACACATTGACATTACGAAACACAAGGCAAGGGTGAACGCGACGGAAGCTCTCCGGATACGCTACAGAATACCGAATATATCCATAACCTTAATGGAAACTGTATACGGAGCGACAGTTAGATCCACGATGAAATACGGAGGAGAAATATGGGGGTGGGAACAAACAGGGAATCTGGATCAAGTGAGGACCCAATTTTTGAAAGGAATTCTGGGTGTAGGGAGGGGTACAGCAAACTGCGGAATAATGAAGGAATTCGGGGCACATAGTGAAACGGTAGAGTACAAAATCAGAGCAGTTAAATATTGGCTGAGAATCTTCACGGAAACCAATCTCTAATTAGGGCAGTCTGCTACCGTGAACAGTTGCGAATAGAAGGTAATTCGATGTGGGCATAAAAATTAAAGAAAGGGTTGGAAACCAATGGAATGGGAGACATTTGGATAGCGGGGCAGGAAAACAGGCGAAGTATTTGGAGAAAAATTAAGAAACGCCTCTGTGATATTGACAGACAGCAAATAATTGCGCAATGCACAGAGAAGGTGTTATTAGAAGTACAGTCTGAGCTGAAATCGGAGTGGGGTATGGAGCAATACATCAAAACAGGTACCAAACTCATTAGAGAGGGGCTCGCGTTGATTAGACTAGGAGCATTTCTGACGAGAATGGTACGAGTATCTGTCCCATTTGCGAGGAGGAAGAGTCGTGGACTCACATCTTGGCAAGATGTAGGGGTACGGAGGAATGGCGGGAAAAATATTTGCCGCGATTTTTTACCACTGCGAATGTAGGGCTAGAAGCATGTTGGACGCTACTGGCAGGCACGGAAAACACGGACGGGCTAGGTAAATTTATACTTAAGGCATGACAGCTGAGATCTGAGGAGGCTGTCAATAGAGAAGGGGGGGGATAAGATCAACTAAACAAAAGTGACTACACTGTTCTACATACATATATATTATGTCATACTTAGGTCACTGTTGTGCTATGGTTTTATATATGCTGTATATACTATGTGTATATATGTCTTTTAAGTGTAATTTTCTATTATAAGAGGGTGCATTTATGAAGGTGTACTCTGTGCTGTAAATTTAAATTGCTATATTTGAATATCCTTGTATTTTTATTTTCGGGTTCACTCTTAACTCTTTATTGTTGTTTAATAATACTTTGGACTGTGTATTTCCTTTGTCTTTTTATTTTCGTGTTTACTCTTTTAATTCTTTGTTGTTGTTGTTTTAATAATGCTTGTAATGTGTGTTACAAAAGCACGTACGGTCTGTGGACCCGTGCGATTGTTGAAATTCTATGTATGATATTGCTATGTCAATAAATACACTGATTCATTCATTCATACATAAATAAGAACTCTCCTCAGCGGCACGGAGACGAAGGTTAAAGTTATTGCTGCTACTAAAGGCAATAAGAAAACCGATATTAAGAAAACGATAGTGTAGCATGAAAATATAGGGCTTAAAATGTAATGTCTTTCTTTAGCAGTTCAGCTATACTTAGGATAGGTAGGTAAAACACGCTGTGAATACAGTGGGTAGGCTTATTATGCTAGGGAAATAGAGGTGGACACACTGATAGGGGTGCTAATACAGCTCCGTTGTATTATGAACCACATTTCTTGCATTTCAGTTTACGAGGAGGTCCAAAAAGAGTAGTTCACACGCGCAAGCTCCCCTGGCTACATGGAAGCGCGTGATTGCTAGATCTTGCATCCTCTGCTGCATGCTGAAGAAGCGTGCAGGTTTAATTCAATTACATTTGAAGTTGTTTTTTCTAAACTTCATTCAGATGGATGATGAAACTTAACCGACGTCATTATGTTCTATATTAGGCGTCACCAACTCGCTTGATTTTGTGCTAGAGAAAGCAAGTTTGCTTCTTGCAGTCTAAACACGTGGTGTGGTCTATTGGATTTTGACAATGCATTGTGTCGGGTTATAATGTTGGGAGCACAAAGCAACCCAACACACATGTCGTCGATTTCTAAGTTTATGTCCGCCTAGCAGGAATCTTCTCTTCTATGTAGAAAGTGGTGGAATGAGTGATTAGTTTCCGGCAAAGTTCTGCAGTCATTAAGGAAATGCAACTTACAGCGTCATTGCACAACCCATCCAAGTGAGTATAACACATACTAAGGAGAAGTCGTCTCTTTCAAATTATGTTCGATACAAATTACTAAAAATGTGAAAATATTTTTTAAAAGTTAGTTCTCATACTATTAGGATTACAATCCGATTAGGGTAGTATTCACCAGGTTAAGGAATTGTTGTTTTACTACGTTAATGCTATAACAATTGCCATTATTTTTTGCAATTATTTATGTTACGACTACAAGTTACGATCAAACCTATGAAAACATGTATACGATCATATAAGCAATATAAATACAAATGTAAATATATATATGCTGATAAGGTATAAATGTAGATGATTGTATTGCTAATTAAGAACAGAGTAGTGAACAACGTTACATCAATATTTGATTTATTTACGGACTTAGAATTTTACTTATTTAGGTTGGTTAGTATCTTCAAACAAACTTGACACACATAAGACATAGTGTTTATTTTCCCCGAGACCGCGGGTCGGAAGGCGTATTCTTGAGTGGACAGGTCACGCTATTAACGAATGCTGTATCGGAACTGAGTTTGGATGATTTCTGCATTGCCTATGACCCCACACCTCTTAGGCCAAGAGAGTCGCCCTCCGTGGTGTAGTGGTTACCATGCTAACTTCATATACCCAAGGTCGCGGGTTCAATGGATTTTTTCGGGTGTAAAAAATTCTTTGTATGGCTTCCTTCGGAAGATAAGTAAAGCCGATGGTCCCGTGTCGTAGATTTACGGCACGTAAAAGAACCTCAAGCCTGATAGAGAGGCCTCTGAGCAAAATTAAACGGCCTTTCACGCCCAATTTAGAATGGGACTCTGAGAACCACAGCAGTTAAAGAGCGCCCATAAATAATATGCCATTCACTTTAGGCCAGGAGGTCGCGAATCAAGGTGTCAAAAAGTGAAATCAATACTATAATCTATTCTGAGAGTTGCTGTTCATTTCGCAGTGCAGTTAAGTCCGTGTAAAATAATTGGGTGGTAAATTATGTAGATAATTCGTTTCGAGGAAAACTGTTAAACGAAGAGAAAAAACAACTAACACACCGAAGTTGGTACACCAGGTGCCAACTGTCAGAACATATATATATATATATATATATATATATATATACCCTAATCTATACCCCTGCTTAATTTAATAGCCAAGAAAGTAACACAACTTTTGTGCATAAAACTGTTTTATATGACCACGAGGCGAACATTTTCCACACTTCATGGTGCAACAGTCTGAGATGATCAAGGCCAATCGCACACACGCTGCATGCTCTGTCTCCATCAAACATAGAACATCTTGGGCAGGGTCCAATACTAAATGGTGTGTGTGTTTAGCAGGCTGCATGAGCCTCCTTTGTGAGGTCGGAATACTACTTTTCCCATCAAATAGCTCCTCAGTTAGAACAAAAGGCCAAGTAAATCCCGTACCTGTACTCCTAGCAGGAGAAAATCCTCATACAAATACTGGGAATCAAACCTGTATTCCTCACGTAATATGTATCGAGACAGCAAAAGCAAAATATTTTAATCTCATGTGATGTGAGGTATTTCGTTGTTTTGCAGCAGAAATATTGTGAATACCAACAACCTGTCAGCATTACCATATTTACTCCCCCACATGCGTTATATATGATTATTAATCATATTTACAGATTTAATTTGAAGTTAAAAACCACGCTACACTACACAGATTAAATGAAGTTTAATTCTATACGTTTAATTGACCTGGTTTAAATTACTGTAGCTGGAAGTTCATTTAATCAAATTCGTATCTGGCCCACTTCACCTTAAAGCTCTTTTTATGTTCGATCATCCGATTACAGATTATTTTCATGCTTGTTATTTTCAAACTAGTGAAATATGAATGCTCGTGTAACGTGGGGAATGCCGATCATAACACGTTGGTAAATGCATCAGCACCTGCATAGCAGGTTTTAGTGATTATTTAACCATGCGTATCTGTATGTAGGAAACAATTCACAAATGCTATAAGAGACACTGGTTCTGAGCTTTAGGTTAAAAATGACTACATTTAAAAGTTGTAATATTATAAATATCCTACAGGCACCTGTGATTCATTTTTGCTATTCAATTTTTACGATTCGTCATTTTTAGAAGTTCAGCAGCATGTCTACTTGTGTTATTTTCTAATATTACTTCCCCTTTCTAAGTATCCCGGAGGGGGTAGGTTTGGATATCTTCATCTCCCAAGGTGCGAGCACTCCGAACCCCTAGCACCGTGGTATCTCTGAAATTACTAGAAGTACGCTGGGCCGAACTTCATAGTGCCCCTGTCAAAGCTGTTTAGATTGTGTTGGACTCGGCGGGGCAGTGGTTCCCGATAACAATGGGATGGGCAATTGTGTACCTCTGGGCGGTGATACCTGGGTGGGGTTGTGAGATGTCTCAATGTTCTAGACAGGGCTAATAATTGTCGCTTTCACCAACGTCTTTTTAGTGGGATTGACGCACGTAAATGGCGTATTCACTTCCGTCCTTGCGTAAACAAGGGAGCTTGGATTTTAAAATAGTTGAGTCCTAATGGAAAAATCCGCGGACCTAAATGTCCCTGGGTGGTATGAAGGACACCTAAGCTGCTTCTTGGTTTTCTATGTGTGGGTTTCTTAGTTTTACTTTTTTTCGCCTGAAATTCATTTTTTGTGTTTCAGTTTTGCTCTGATTTCTATGAATTTCTGCATACAACATCTCAAATGTTACTATCTAAGATCTAAGGATGGATTTTGTGATGGCTTTATTCATTGGTTCAAAAATTAATTTATACGGCAAAACAAGGACAACTTTAAGACCAACTTCATAAAAATAAAATTTTATTTCTCCACAAATAATAATAGTAATAGTAGTAGTCATAATAATAATAATAATAATAATAATAATGTCATCATCAACTTAAACACTATCCTTAAATTTGTTTTCATTTACTAAAGTATTAGCAAAAGTCACTATCATACTTCTCCAACAATTGTAAATGCACAAGGAAGATTTTAAAAATTAACATGTTTTCGGCAGTTAAAAATATATCTGTATTATGTGGAAGTTCAATTTTTGTGCAATCATGTCTTTTGTTTGCTCGTATTAGGTATGCAAGTTTTCAAGTAAATAACTCTAACATTTAAAAAAGTTAAAAATGCCCTCACGGTGTCCTTAAACAAAAAGTTAAGGTATTATTCACGGGAGCTTAAAGAAAATTATTAGCATAAATAAAAGTTGTTGGGGTTTGGTACCAATCTGAGTGTCCAAAACAGTGTACTCCTCGTGGTGAATAGCTGTATGCGCAGGATTTAATGTAATTTAGTCTCTAAAATGTTTTCAGCACAAATTAAGTACACAGGATACACAATGTAAGGGAACGCCTCGCGCACTACGGTACACAGATTTATTGCTGTTACCACCCCTTAGAAGGAAGTGAAGGAACCACAGGAGGCTACAGTCCGTAGAAAGACTGACCCCCGAAATCCCAAATATTTCTTGCCTCGAAGACCTAACCCACTGCTAGAGCTGTCCAGAAGGCGAGATGAACGGTCCATACAACCAGGCAGAATACAGGGAATACTGTTTTATTTGGAGAAAGCATCCGCAATATACCAACCTCACATCTCGAAAAATGGAAGCATGAGAAGCAAACGGAGTAAAAGAGAAACTCCTGGTGCCATAGAAACCACCTCACCATTCGCTTGCCGACCAGGAAAAGTAACCAGAAACCAAGACCGAATGGGTGACCAATGACTTCCCAAATGTGTAAAATGTGCTTCTCAACCTGTATATCCTACATGGAGCGCAGCCAAGCCCAGCCTCTTCCACGTTAACTCAGACAGGCAGGCACCAGGACAGAAGAGAATGTAAAATATTTGACCAAAATTAAGGAAAATGTGGGTAGTTCAATAATAATAATAATAATAAAAAAGAACCAACCTATAATGAGGATTTTGAAGGTAATTTCTTTTAATTTTCAATGTATGACGAGAACCAGTGGCATTGCGTTAGGAGTGACATGTTGGACTGTGCAAGACAAGCTGCTATAGGGATTCCTTTGGTCTTCATATTCTTAAACAAAACTAAAGTTATTTGTAGTGCATTTATTATTCACTGAAAAATATATACCTTTTACTCGTCCAAAGAAAACCTCCCTCTTGGATTCACACATCCTGATATATCAACAGCTTGATTCTGCTAAAGAAACCGCAAGCACATGCATGTGCATTAAACTTCCCTTCCGGAGTTTCTCTTTTCTGTAGTGTAGCACACTGCACACTTAGCACTTTCGAGTATAGATACACATTGACGTTTCCTGTCTATCCCGAGCTATATTCAATATGATTTGAGCATTTCTCTCTTTATCACTTTTCACACACCCAGTAATACCACAGACTCCTCCAGTCCTATCTTCAGCACGGTAATTTTTCCATTCAATATGGATAACCGTAATCGAATACCCTTTCCATTCACTCTGGTGTATTCCAAGCACAGTGTGTTAGAACCACGTTTATGTATTCGGATTTTCTACAACAAGCTGAGTACAGTGTTGCAGACTTCACTGATGATGTGGCAGTTCTTGGTGAAACAACTTGTGAACCTGCAGCTACCAAACTTCAAACCTTCCAGGATAGTGTAGAACCAATGGTTAAAAAATTAGCGTCTGACCATGAATCCGCACATGCCTAAATTTTCGAAATTCACCATGGGAGGAGGGCCGTTTCTACTTTTTGGATTCCACGCGATACCTTGGTCATTTCCTGAATTCAAAACCTACTTGGTCTAGGCATATTTTGCATGCTGTGTGGGAACTCGGCACTCGGGGCTACGATCTAAAAAGCTCACCTACACTTCTCTTGTCCCCCAATATGGCATTATGGCTGCTCCATATAGGAATCTGCAGCCTGAACACAAACTATAAAAACTCAACAGCTACAAAAGCGTTATTTGCGGTTGCTGAGGGAGCTCCTTCGTTTATTCACAATATTAATCTGCATGCTGACATTGGTATTCCGGAGGTCGATTCCGTCTTCCGTACAACATACAGACATTTTCTTAATGTCTGCAATCATCATTGCAACTCTGTTCTCAGTGAGCAGTGTATCCCACCTGCTCCACTGGCGAGGAGAATCAAAAGGAAACGGCACTCCGATAAAGTTGCTTTACGTTTTAGGTGTTTATTTTGAGACTGCTACTGCGTAGCCAGTGAAGCAAAAGTATCAAGTAGTTTTATATCTCCTTCATCACAACTTCAATGTACAATATATACAGCAAAGTTTTCAATAACAGAATTAAAAGGGTGCAGTACCCATCTTTGTGTGACTAGAATACATATGTGCATGGTGAAAGTATTGCATGCAACGAAAGAACTGCGTGTGTGCATCATCACTGGCAGTGTGAGAAAGTGTTTGCTGAATTTTTGTGCATGAACGCTGCTGCTACTTTTGCAGCTTCATAAATCGATTTATAGCTTAAAATAATACACTGATGCAATTAAATATGCCATGCCGAGTAAAAAATGCTAGAGCTCCATTCTATAAAGAGATAAATAAATTGGTATGATGTCACAAATGACATTAAATTTGATGACCACATATTTGATCTATTTATGGTAATGGTGGTGGTGGTGGTGTTGGTGGTAGTAAAAGCAGAAGTAACAGCACCTACCTAATATAGGTATTGTAGCAAATGAAAATACCAGCTTCTTTTAAATTCACGTTGTTCGTCACTAGGACATTCCACGTAATACAAATTGACACTTTTAGAACACAAATAGCTGAACCACTACTCTGACGTCACTGCATGCGTCACAGACTAGATTGGCTTTTAACTTACTCCCGACTGTGTGAGATTCTTTTATACGTATAGTACTGTAACTCTGACTTGGAATGTTGCAGTCTTAGAAATTACGGGAATATTACATGTTATCTGTTTAGAAAGAGATTACTCTGAAAGTGGAATTTTCTGGGCATGTAATTAAAGAAGATCCGAGAAATCTTGCAGGAAAACACTTAAAGGCTTTTGTTTGTCCGGCTATTGCGTCTGTTCGCTTTATTGTTAGACAAGTTAAGCCTTCTTTCTTTCAGGCTTCGTCACCTTTACAGTATATTAGCAGAATGAAACGTTATGTAAAAATTCCTGTATGTCCAGAAATGAGTGCTTTTAAACGAATTAGACAAGTCAGAAGTTGCGTTTCAATTGATCATTAAAATATGGTATGCATAAAAATGGCCACCCCTATATGCCTTTGGACCCCTCACACAATTCTGACACGTATGACCGAACTCGTGAAAGCATGGACTCGTTAGCCGGAGGTCTTTGATTCAAATTCAGCTACTGACTCGGTTTTTTCTCTAACAAGTTTTCCCCAGTCCTCATAACTGGTAAATGCCGGGAGGGTACCCTAAATTCCGGCCTAGAATGCTTCCATTCCAAATTTCCTTTCCCCGTTTCTTATTTAACGTATCATTAGTGTACACCGCCCATGGTGCTGTTAATAATAAAAACGGACGTTAAATACCACAAAAAATTAAAATTTAGCTTCCTGTTCGGATCTAAATACATACAAACAGAAATTAAAGTGAATAATGTAAGCCAGTTCTAGAGAGAATGATTTTACTACATTTTCCATTTTAAACATTCCTTCCAAACGCCTTATGAGCTCTGTTTTAACAGCGTTTGTGTACCTGGATTCCAAAGATTTTTAACAAACGAGACATTAGTATTAGTGTAAAAGAAACCCTTTGTTGCATTAGATACAGCTTGGCATTACATACATGCTGATGTCACTCTCTGAGATTTATTTTCTACAAAATATGTCACGATTCTATTGTTTAAGCAACACATGCATCAAGACTATTCATGGATTTTAGCAAGGGAAAAAGAAACAGGTCTTTAGTTTCCGGCAAGGTGCTGGACAAAGGCATGACTGAGGCATGCAGCGCATTCACCCGAGGAAGACACAGCTGTAAACTCTCCCACTGGAACATAAAATATTTAGAAAACTGGCAAAGCTTCGAACGCTTCATCATGTTTAGGATGCATCGGTATTTAATATTTTGTCATTACCACATTGCAACAAGCTAGAGTACAACAGGGTATTTTGAATAGAGGAGAAAATTAAGTAATTCAAACTTTTGCAACTGTTTCTCGAAGATGTGTGTATCCATCGTGTTGCTTGTTTCAGCAGTAGTTTTGGGTAGTCTGTTTGCAACGTAATGGTGCAAGTTCGCAGAAATATCTTGTGAAGCTTTGTGTCTGCGGAGGCGCTTGTATTGACCAAGGTGCGTAGTAGACGCTCATTGTGTGATTTGTAAGACTGTGTTCGGTTTTCTTAAGCCCTTGGGAAATGAACGCGTAAATAATGAGTTTATCATAACCTGATGATGTTTCCTGAAAGACTTGTCGAGCAGTGGCATAATCTGAGGGATAGTTTTTGTATAATTTTAGGATTTTTATTTTATTGACGCACGGGGAATTTTGGATACATTTTCGTGCGGGAATTGGGTTAGAGTAACCAGCAAACTGATATTTAAACATAACTCATTTCAAGGCTGTACCTCGACGACCCAAGATACTAAGTTCAGTTTACTTCAATGCCCAGAAAATCCTTACACGTCCGTAAACATTAGTGTAGAAAACTCTTAGCTTATCCAAAACAGGAGTTTTTTAAGTTCAACTTCACCAGAAGGTATCGCCATGTTAAGACAAAGCGTGAATTGAAAGAGGCCCAATGGAACAACCACTCTGCTGAAAGTAGGAACCAGTAAGAATCTGCTAGCAAATGTAGCCATCACTGCATTTTTCTTCTCCCGGTTATGAGGACCAAATGCAGGAGAATAAACAACTGTATCAGTATATTTTATGTAGTTAGCTATCACTCTGATATAAGTATCCTAAAAGAGGGGGGACTGGATACAATCACAGTGCTGCAAACATTGGTTCACGTGCAATGCGCTGCAGCGGAGGGACTAAAACAATTCATTTGTGGTCGTTGTGCCTGATTATTTTTTGCTTAAGATGAAACTGATTCCTTTATTTTTCTCTTCCATGAGTGCTTTTTCAGTAGGACGCAACAGGAATTTAGTATTAAAAGTAAACACCATTTAAATTACCTCACATTATATACAATTCACCCCACAAAATATTAATCTTGTTACATTTATGGGGTAAAATGGATAATGAATTACACTTCTAAATTAAAACATAATCTTTTAATAATTTGAAATAATGTTTCTTAAGGTGAAAATATCTCTTCAGCAGAATAGTAATATTTTTATTTTTTTTGAGTAATAGCTCGAAAAGTTTGAAGTTATTCAAATTACCCCGCTGTAACCTATTATACTTTGGTTTTTTTATCGTCTACCTGGGGTAGAGAAACCGTTGCATACGACACAGACATGAGATGAACAGAGGCATTATAGTTAGCATGAGACGAAATGCCGTTGACACATTGCTGGACTTTGGGCAGGGATGCAGTAGATAACAAACCACCCCCACTCTCGTACACTCTCTGTTTTAGCATTTTAGCCTTAACAGACTGCTGCTGTTTATACTTTTGTATTGACCTTATTTCTTATAAGCTTGCCCCAGCTGATATGTAACTTTCTCTTCCCATTTTCCCTGATTTTTAAGTACGACTAAGTATAGAAACTCTATGGAGAGCAAGGTCTAAATGAATGACGAAAGGAGCGTGGAAACATTTAATCTGAGACACTGAAGGTTTACTTCACTACACAAAAACTCTAGTTGACTCCGTTATATAAACTAAATGATGTGAAAAGTAATATAGTTAAATACATATAAATAAATTGAATTATTATTATGTAGAATAAAGTTATTGTAGTTAATATACAACATAGTGCTGAATGCTAGTGATGTAGTTTATATTGTAGAATAGGAAACAGTTGGATACCACTTGTAAAGTTGTTACTTTTCCAGTAATATTTTTATTTTAGAATAGTTTCTTTTATTACATTTTATTTTAATTCATTTACACCTTAACTTTTTACATTCTAGATATTTTCCTACTGGTATTAATTTTAAATGTTATAGTATGTTTAATTATCTGAAATAATTAAATAATAGATAAAACGTGTAATGCTTGTTTTCGGAAATAAATTTAAAGTTTGAATATATGTCCCGGTACAATTACCTAGGTGCCGGATTTGCATATTCGGATTTTATTTATTTATTTATTTTGTTGATTTGATGTCCAAATCTGACGCTCAAACATTAAAATGTGAACACAGATTGCTTCCGGACTCAAGAGCGAAGAAAAAGTGGCGAGTAAGACCACGTTAAGTATTGGAACCAGGAAGGGATTAGGGCCTAGGGTTATGGAAGCGGTTTATTATTTTCTTACAAACATAAACTGCGCATTACATCAGGACGACTTCATGCACTCCACTGTACAAATTTGTCTCATTTGACTCATCTGGACAACATTTTGGACACTTAACCTTTGGATACACATGCAAATTATAGACTAATTATGGCTTTCAAAAATCACCCCTATGATTTTCAACCCCCTGCATATAGAATACATCTGTGAAATTCAGATAAGGAAGCTGATACAAGCATAAAGGAAAGGCAAGGGATTTTGGCATGGATTTAAGATAGTAAAAGTTGCCGAACGGGAGCATGTACCTTCTCCTTAAACGGAAATGTTACGCGATATCCTGGTACCGCAGCTGAGATGGGAAGAAATAATTAGCACAGAGAACATGCATAATAGCATGTAGCAACATGGCATCGCGATCGTTTACATCACATCAACATTAGATCAAGTATCACATAACACGCTATATCCGCGTCATGTCGGCTTCGCATCACAAAGGCAAGACTAAATAAATACATGAGCCAAGACAATCGAGTGGATCTGGCGGGTCATGGTACACCTACATCAACGGAAAATAAAAAAAGAATGGAGAGCGAGACAGAGAGGGGCGAGCTGATACAGAACAGGCAATGAAAAGTGACTGTCAGAAAAATGTATCGATATAGTCAACATACATACCGCCTGGAAAATGCATCAATATCGTTTTGATTGCAAAGACGTGTTCTACGCTTTTGGCGCGTTAGATGTGATGTATGTGTGCTTTCGGGTGCAAGACGCCAGCTTTTACAGCACAGGCCCAGAATGTAGCCTTCAATCTCGTAAATGCTCCCATCAAGGTGTATCAGAGTTATAGGATATACCACTTCAAAAAATATGTCACCTCAAGACAAAACTGGTTTTGGCACAATTTAGTATAGCTTTTAAGCCATCTTTTATATTTTAAACTCAAATCATGCCAACCCATATTTTTCCCCATTATATTGGTGATTGAGGCTCACAAATATTTATTTCAGAGCTCTAACAGACCTATGAGCAGCGAGCAAGATGCCTCAGGCGCTAATTAACATCTGAGGTCCGCTTTTGGGAGATCCCGGTTCCAAACCACATGGACTTGCCTATCTGACTGCGGGTTTTTGTGGTTTCCTTTTACCTAACCAAACACTACATTGGATCATTAAATCCACCACCATAGGTTCCACTTTACGTCTAAATCAAAAGTAAACGTGAAAGTTGATCGTGATAATGAATATTCTGCAATTTGTCCACAGATAATGAAAGCTGGTAGACTGGACGCTAGCACCATCTGTTCGGTAGGTGTGATATTAAGGTCTCTTTTTTATTTTTGATTGTATTTAGCACCCGCTTTTACTACTATGGCACCGCAGGCGATGATACTGATGATACACGAAACGGAGATAGAGCACCAAAGCAATGCGATTGCGGGGGAAACCGGAGAACCCGGAGAAATCCCGCCCCTGCACCGCATTGTCCACCACAAATACCATATGCGGTCGCCTGGGATCGAACCCAGGCCGCCTTGGTCTAACCACTCAGCCAAGGCGCGGCCCTCAGGCCTCTGTGGACGCGTGAGAAAGCAGGATGGTATGAGACTGAGATGAGACCTAGAAGGTTAACTGTTCGCCACAGATAGAAAAACGAGTTATCTGCTAACTGATCCATACAAATACAGCTGCGTTCTTAAGGCATTGTAACATAAATAGAGAGAAAATCCCAAGAAACCATCAGGTTGTAACCAACCTAATACCACAGAGAGAAAATGAAGGAATGAGCAATATATAATTAGGAAAGCTGTAGGAAAATTTTGCCATTAAGATTTACATTTTTTGGGTAGTGCGATTTCGTTTATCGCTTAACGTTATATGTACAAGATTAGAGGTGTAAAATTCCTTCCGAATAAAGAGTATCTCACAGAGTATTCCCAGAAAATTCAAGATGTACGTTTCATTTGCCATGTACTTTAATGTATAATACTTAATCAAAAACCTTAAGGACACTCTTTGAGAAAAGCAAACATTTCGTAAATAGTTCCACATAAAGTGTAGTTTTGGTTAGGGGATTCTCCTGTAAACCTCCGTGTCGTATCTATGGAAGATATCGAAATTAAATACTAAGTTTGGAGTTTAACTAACTTTTCGGTTTTGAATTATCGGTTCATAGGCTGTCACATACACACAAGAATACATCCATGCTCCTTTTTTATTAAAATTATTTTTTGCATTTAGGGGACCTCAAAACAAGTATTTTCCTTTTAATCTCGATATAGAATTTCTGGGCAGAGTGTAATAGCTCTTTTTTGTACATGGTTGAGGAAGCAAAAGAGATAGAAAGCACATTCTTCATAATAACCAAGAGGGATACAAGTCTCATTATATTATGCAGGAGTTGGGTTTAAAAGAGTTATCTGTAATTATTTTTATAGCTAGATGCTAGAGAATAAACATTTTTTCATTGTTGATGAAAATTTTGAAATTTAAAATACCGTATTTTAACTAGACATTCTCTCTCTGTAGAAGTTGAGAAAGAGTAGACATGTATTATTATTATTATTATTATTATTATTATTATTATTATTATTATTATTATTATTATTATTATTTTGGATTTTCATGTATTTCTGGAAATTTGTATCTCCAGAAAGAGAAACTCAAAATAGTTTCAGGAGAAGTGAAATTCTTAATTACTAACCGAAACAAGAAGAATAAAATACGCTGTTTTCGGTATTTCGTTTGTCATTGCTTGTTATTGGTGGATATAAGCAAATTGAATTAAAATGTCATATTTTCACCAGGGTGTGTATTCTACGGCATATCGATTTACAATTGCAGAACGATGGATTGGGTGCGCTGGGCACTAAGTCTTCTGCAACTAAGTTCCCAGGTCCACTGACTTGACCGTTGGTGATCTTTTTTTTTTTTTATGGAACCACATAAAGGATCAAACCGCTACTACCTCGAAATTTACGAGAGCTCCGACTTCCGCCATCGAGTTCATTACTGCAGATGGCCGCGCCGAAGCCGTGGGATCGATCCCAAGTGACTGCGTGTTAGATTGGTGGTTGACCAAGCGGCGCAGGGGCGGGTTTTCGTACGCCACCGCATTCCACCAGTGCTCCATCTTCATTCCATGTATCGTCAGTAGTAAAAGTGAGCGTTAAACACTATCAAAGGAAAAACATCAGTGGAGATATGTTACAGCGCGTGGAAATGTCACCTAGTTGTCTGCAGCGTGACACTAGAGCAGTTTCTCTGAGATGGGTACCAAAATGTTAAGAGTTTCCCTAATGACACCACTTCCTTATAAATTGGGCAACTGAGAGCGACGCTATACCGGTTTATAACCGGCGAGTGTTTCTGTGGACAGTTTGTAGTATACTGACCGTTTGAGTTAATGCTATTATGGATATGTCCACAGCGAACCAATTGTAGCCCAAGGAAAGCCAACCATGCACGACGATATTCTGGGAAAAGTAAAGGAAGTATATTACATTCATCTAGAATTTACTATTTTAATATTAGGATATGTATTTATTATTTTGATAAAAATAAAGATATTTACGTCCCTTACCGAGACTCAAGGAAGTGTAAATATAACACTTATTAGTAAAAATATCCAGTGCTATATTCGCGTGTAGGCCGCGCCCTGGCTGAGTGGTTAGAGCACTCGCCAGTCGGCAAGTGATCGCATGTTGGATTTTTTTTTATTTATTTTTTTTTTTAACAAATACAGTTCCGGAGGCTTGTCAGGACTCCAGCGCTGTATTCCTTTTTTCTCCATTTTTTCCAGTTTCCTATATATCCTTAGTAGACTTTTTTTTTTATATATTCTTTAAGTTTTCCTTTCACATACACACATAGACACATTTACAAACACAGAAACACCCATGCCCAAGGCGGGACTCGAACCCACGATCCTGTACACCACGAAGCGCCAAAGTGAAAGGATTCGTGCTGGACAAAATGGCGCAGGGGCTGGTTTTTTCCGGGTTCTCCGGTTTCCCCCGCCATCGCATCTCACCGGTGCTCCATCTTCATTCCATTTATCATCAGTGTCATCGTTTGCGGTGCCATGGTACTAAAAGCAGACGTTAAACACTATAAAATATTCATATGACTTTCTCTCCCATTGTGTTTTATATAACTTCTAAAAACTATTCTTACACCATCTTATATTTCAAACAAGATATTCGGTTATTCGAAACGACGGTTTTCAGAAATATTTTTATTACGCATTACGTTGTATGTAAAAAGGATATAGGAGACCAGAATGAATGTCAAATGTTTAAAATTGAGTCACTTTATGCTAGTCTTGAAATTACGACGGGCGCTGCAGCTCCTTGTTATCACAGATTATTTGTTATTGTTTATGTTTTAAATATGTTATTCAGATTTGCTCCGGCTAGCTGGGTTCTTACAGTCGATCAAGTATCTCTTAGGTAGGGTGAGATGTGTAAATGGAACTATTTCAGAGATAACACATTTTTAATTTTTAGTTTGAGTATTTATTCAAACTATTACCAAGAATATCTCCAATTTGTATACACTTTATATTTCTCTGAGATCCTAGCTGAAAATGTTTACTTACAATTGAAACCTAAGATTTCCGTATTTCGTTTCTTATGTAGATATTATGCAGGACCGATGTACTGTGGAGAACAACTGACGGTAGAGTAAATAAACTGCTGTACTGCTACATAAATTAAATGAGGACAAACTGTGTCTCCGTAGAGTATACCTATATCAAACACCCCTGTTCTGCCTAAGCATTAGAACTATGCTCTGATTGGCTTGCCTTCCCGCTCTTATTGGCATCTCTTCTCATGAGCCAATAAAAACTACTCTAGTATCTCCTATGCTGCTAGCTACATAGCGGCATTCACATTTTTATTATCCCCTCAGCCCCCAAAGCTCGGGTTGTCTTTTTACCTCATGGGCATTCGTTTATATATTTCATCCCTACTCTGTGACTATTGCCCACAAAACCTGGAGAAAAACCTTTTTTATGACATGTACAGCTTTTTCTTCTTCTTCTTCTTCTTCTTCTTCTCTCTTATAAACTAAGCTTATGCTAAGAGCCTCTGGTAATATATATATATATATATATATATATATATATATATATATATATATATATATTCTACATTACATATGCTTATTAACTATTTAAAAGTTGTTGCATTCATTGGTACTCCCAAAAAAATTCCGCACTCTTTCCATGGCATCAAGAGAAACAACTGCTTTCGACATTGCTTTTAAAGATCTCAACAAATAGCGACAATGAGCTCCAAAATGACTGATACAGTAAAACATACATTTAAAACAAAGTGTTGCAGCATTGAAGAATGTCATTAAAATGTTCAGCATAATTCTTTGTAGCTGATAAAAAGAGGTCTAAAACCCTTTTCTTGATATAAATTATTTTGGATTTAGAGTTTTGATAACTTGATACATGCCTGATTTATGAATAATTAAAGCAGATAGAACTTCATTAATTTTTTTATTAGGAAAGTTAGTTTTTCGTCCTAAAGAGTTGCGCTATGTTTCCAAATTCCCTCCAGTTCTTGAAATTTTTCTCCTTGTTGTGCATGCACCGTGTTCCAGATTAAGGAATGAAGAGAAATTGGCATGTGTTATTAAGTTGGACAACAGCCACAACGGCTAAATGTATGCGAACTTTCATCAGCGAAATGTAGACGGAGGTTAAAGGTGTTGTCACCATCAAACGGGAATAGTGAAACGATACCTATTAAGAAAGCGGTAACGTATCATAAAAACATAAAGTTTAAGTTGTAATGTTATCTTTCGGCAGTTTTACCTATTTTTGGGAAGGTAAAAAATATCCTACCAATCCAGAAGGTACAATCAGCTTGAGGAACAAGAGGTGATGGCATTTGCAAAATGTTGTCAGTACCAACACAAACTGCTCCATTCCATTATGAGCCAGTTTTTATGCATATCAGTATAAAACATATATAACACCAAGAACTTACTTTATAAAATTTTTTTTTTTTTTTTTTTTTTTTTTTTAGTATGGAGTATACCTACTTAATTGAGATGATAATTATGCTTGCCAGTTATATGAGACGAAAGAAAATCTGGACAAGCCACAGCCAGGTAGAATGATCCTGAAGGAATTTGACCTCTGACCGCCTCTTTGCAAGTACTTATTTTAACGTCCTCGGCCACCCATGTCGGGCTTTGCTCGTTAAATATGCCCCATGCGAAGTAGTTTTTATCCACCACTTTTAAAAATCTTGTGGATTTTAATTAATTTATTTTTAACGGTAATAAAAATTGTTGTACTCCAAGCTAAAATAGGACAGTGTTTTGAGTACTAACGTAGAATCAACAATATAGTTGCTTAAATGCAATTATTTTTAGAACTTCATCATTTGCTATATGGTAAAGAACAATACAATACTTGTTAGAAACAATAAATTGAAAACTAAAAAATATCCCGAAAGGAAATATAAAATGATGTACCTAGTGTTTGCTTAAGACAAACCTGAGATTGATCCAAAGCTTTATTATATAGCGTTTCGAGTTTTGTATCCCTGTGAGTTATTGAGTCGGACCGAGCCTATAACCTTAGGAAAAATAACACTCTAGCTAAAACTGCCTTGCCACTGCTGTGTAACTCTAATTTACCAGTGAGATTGGATACGGCCATCGTAGATGTTGTCAGCAGTGGGCGGACATCTTTCTTACTACACTTTGCTTGGGCGGATGACAGGATTGGCGATATAAACACAGAACCACTGGTAACACAAACTTAGAAAAACATTCATCTCTTACTGATTTAAATTTCCCAGGCAGCTATTGTTAAAGACAAGTCCGAGGAAGTGAGAACATAAGAATCCAATGTAAACAGATAACCTCTTTGGCCTTTAAGTCTCTCTGTGTTAAGACGGAAGAAGTTTTATCGTCTGGATCAAATACGGCTGCGGTTTAATGGGGTATGAAAAATGGTCCAACTGCTGATTAGTGATGAACGCGTTAGCATACGTGCTAAAGATGAGACAAGCCGTTATTTTCGTGCAACAGCTATAACGGTGTCACTTATTCTGCGTAACAATTAGCTGTTGCAGCAACTGTGAATGTAACAGAGGAGAATTAACACCTGACGGGTTTTACACCAATTGGAACA
This sequence comes from Hymenopus coronatus, assembly GCA_030762935.1. Classification (NCBI taxonomy): domain Eukaryota; kingdom Metazoa; phylum Arthropoda; class Insecta; order Mantodea; family Hymenopodidae; genus Hymenopus; species Hymenopus coronatus. The sequence goes on from CM060900.1 coordinate 153,800,174, forward strand.
CTGTGTTAGTAGTCAAAGATATATTTTAATCACATTGTAATGTATATCATGGTATGGAGTTTCAGCTGGTATTGCTTAGTGATTTTATTTTTTGTTTTGTTTTATTTTAGGTTGGTAACACAATTTATAGATGTCATGGTTTGACAGTGGGAAAGGAAATTTGGAAAGGAAGCCTTCCAAGCCTAAGTTTAAGGTACCTCTCCGGCATTTACTAGATACATTTCTTACGCAACTCCTGAGAAAAAATGAAAGAAAGAAGAAAAAAAGAGCTATAACATGTTGTAGCATCTATGGCCCAAGGTTAACGGAAGGCCAGCGCCGGGCAGTGAAGAAGTAAGTAGCGCGCTTGCATGCCGTAAATACTGGAAGCGTTAAAATCATATAACACAACCTTCTGCAAGTTTCAATTTCTAGAACTTTCTGAAACTTTACCCAGCAGCCTTGAGTGAGTTAGCGAGTGCGTCTCATGTGAAACAAAGAATGCTGTTCAAGTAGTTAGTAAAAACTGCTGTGACTTGCTTGAGTCTTGTGTTCAACTCCCCTACAAGAGTGGCATTCGAACTTTTAGGAATTCTGGAGCCAAGTTTCATTCTGATTCTATTTTTCCAGTTTATGGAAGAACATTAAAACTAAATTGACTAGTTTTCACAACGAATCTTAGATCTTAGCCTCTGGTATACATCCGCCAAAACGAAAAAATGACAAACAAATCACCCGCCTAGTTAGAACCAGGAGGAACCATGAATGTGGAATGAGCTGATATACTAAACCCTCACCAACTGAACACACGGTTCCTTATTGCAGCACATTTATTGTTCTCGGCTGTACAGTAATTTATTACGGAAGAAATTAAATTGTAGATTTATGGGTAAAGTGTATCTAAGTCAGCGAATTTATAGATTTTGATGCCATAACTTATGATCATTTAACAACAATGAGTGCATTAAAATTACTATATATTTATCTGAGAAAAGATAGATTTGTTTGGTTGAAAATCTAAGCCAAACGCCTACGTAAACCATAACTTCAAAAAATTTGATGTCGAGGTCTCACAGGAAATACCCGTTTTGAGACTTCTATGACTAAAAGAATATTGATACAACAATTTGACGTCTATCTGAACAGCATAACTTGAAAACGGAAAATACGGTTAGTACCAGATTTGGCAATTAAGTCTAGCCTCTTCAAAGGATGCAGTACGAAGATGTTCAAGAATATGCCTACAAACACAAACTTTTTTCCTATTTGAAATCTCTCACTAATAGCACTAACGTTTTGATAAAAATACCATATGTTTAAGGTATTTACATGACAATAAAACTTATATCTTATATTTTCTGCGAAAAGTCTCTGAAGTTTTCTTTATTCGGAAGGAATTTTTAATAGTTTTACAAAATGGTAAAGCTTAAAAAGGTTTTACAGACTTCAAAAAACAACAACACATTCAGGAAACGAAGAACATTTTAAAACACACAGTATATGTATTTGACATAATGTTTTCTGTGTTATTAGACATTTCCAATATATCAGTTATTAACGGGTGAGTTGTTCAAGAATTTATAATTGTATTATGCGATGTTGCTAGTCCATTGTTTCTCGCAATCATGGAAAGAGTATAAGATTTCAAGTCCAGGAGATGCCGAGTAGCCTATCGACCCGGTTTGTTGTATTGCCTTGTACCCACAGCGAAATAATTCGTAATGGTGCCATTTATGCAAAAGTTTATCTCAATTAACATGAGGTAGATAGAAAATAAGGTTTTTGAAGAACAGATTATGGAAGTTGCATATAAATAAACGATAGTGGGTACAGAAGCTAATGTGGATTTAACAAAAGCTCAGAACTCCTCTGAAGTAACTCAGGTCCACTTCAACAATAATCACATTATTGACACGTAGTCGTGTCGTTAAGGTTTGAATTCGTGAACGGAAAAGGTCCGTGGCTAAAATAGATATGTTTTTCTATTTCAAATTTTACTTGGTCCTCGTTACTGTAAATACAGGGGAGGTACCCTAAAGTTTGGCTTGGAGGTTTGTTTTCCAAATTCCTTCTCCCAATTATCATTTCACTGCATGAATTATTAGTGGTTCGTGTCTATGGTGCCATCTGTGGTAAGAGTGGGCGTGAAATACTACTAAACAAGAATTATTGGCACTTTGATATTACAGATCAAGCTGGGATTTTTAGTGAAAGTAGGTCAAAAATAAAAAGATCCGTGTCTCCACTTTCTCTCCTACTGGAGCAAGCTTGACAAGGAAAAATAAGTTCTACAAGTTATAATTATTCGCTAATAATATTAAATTCCTTGAATATATCGCTGTTTAAAGCCATTAAACGAGAAAACTTACAGCAAAAATGAGAAATTTTTATTTCTTCACTTCTACGGGGAAAGAGTCATCACTAAAGCTTGGTTTTGGGTTCCGAAGCGCACACAGTGACACACACAGTAGTCAACTGTATAAAGAGAGGATAGGGAGAGAGGTTTGTACCATAAACATGCACACGTAGAAGTATAATCTGTTCCATCTGCGTGTTTAACGCAGGCGATGACACTGGTTATGCATGTAATGAAGATGGAACACTGGTGGAAGATGGCGGAGAACCCAGAGAAAACCCGCCCCTGCGCCGCTTTGTTCACCACTAATCCTACATACGGTCACTTGGGATCGATCCCGGACCGTGTAGGTGAGAGGTGAGCGGTCTAACCACTTGATCATGAAGTGGCCTGTTACATCTGTGCCCATCACATGTATTGACATTATATGCTCTTTCTAATACATAAAGTAGCACAATAAAGCAGTTACTTCATATGATTGATAAATAAAAACATGTACTTTTACAAATAAAATATAAAGCCTGATACAAAAATCTCAGGATAATAATATGCAGAGCTTTGAAAGGCAATGAATATAAATCAACCAAACTCTCTCAGAATTCATAGCATTGAATTAAAAGATGCATATTTATTGTATTGAAAGAAAATGCTCTCCCCCTTTCACTCAAAATATGTTTGAATCACTCACATGTTTTTTCAGTGTCTTTGGCCTATCCTTTCCTATTTTCAACATTTTTCAATCGGCGCTCTCTTTTAGTGTTCACTGTTTATCTACTAGTTTCTGGTCCCCATGGCAGCTCTCGCTAACGTGCGTAGCTTTTGGTGTTTCGTGGCAGAAGGGATCGCAGGTTCGAGTCCCGCCTCAGGTATGAGTGTTTGTAAATATGTGTATTTCTACGCATCTGTATGCATAAAAAGAAAACAAATAAGAAAACATCAGAAACTTAAGGATAAATATAAAAGGAAGGAAATCAGGTAAAAAAAAAATCTAGCTGAACAAGGCCAGGCAGTGAGCAATGCAAGTTAGTGCAACACGTTTCGAAACGGGCTGTAGAGACCATGCCTTCCATGATTCTGTGTGCATTGAACCTCAAGCCGGAAATTTCTGATCCCAGACCAAGCTGTAGTCATCGCCGTGAAAAAAACAAAACAAAAACAAAAAAACAATTACAATCTCTGTGGCCGATATTCTCTTCGCTAAATGAACTTTTGTTTGTTTAGTGCCGTCTTGCATGCAGATATTTGTCGCTTCGGTGAGGGCGAAGTTCATTAGCAACACCTAGCATAGTGCCAGGCAACTAGTAGCTAAGCAGGAGACAGACCTAAAGTCAGCCTTTCTGGGTTTTAAACTTTTAGCTTTTCTTTTTCTTTTTTCCCTGACCAATGGGAGAGAAAAACAGGATACAAGTATTTTCGTCTTCGATTTATTTTCACTATAAAAATTCAGAACACTTTGCGACATCAGTACAACAATGATCCCCTTATAAGAAAAAATTACACGCGTTCAAGCAAAGCGCTAAAAGCAGAATACGTTTAAGAGGTGCCGGTCCCCATGGCCGCGCTCGCTAAATTGCCTAGCTTTGGTGCTTCGTGGCGCAGGGGATCGGGTTTCGTGTCCCACCTTGGGCATGGGTGTTTGTATGTTTGTGAGTAAAAAGAAAACGGAAAATATAGGTAGAATATAAAGAGGAAAAAAGAGGGCAAAGATAAAGAAACGCAGCGCCGGAGACCCGACGGCTCGGGAATGTAAATTAAAAAAACAAAAAAAAAAAAGTAACTAATGCTAGGAAAGTGACTTCATATGCTTTTAAGATTCCAGTTTCTCCGATGACAAAATTATCCCTTTATTGGGATGAAAAAAAACTTTATTGCTGTGAATAAATTACTGTTTTTCCACACAACACAAAAAGTACAGAAATGATTGCAATATCAGAGAATTGTGGTGTTTTTCAGAATGCCCTACTCTCTAAATGTAATGCAGAATGCAATAGTTGGAATCGGACATAAACTTCAGGTTTTGCTGTAATAAACCGGTCATCGAAACACCTTCATTACCGATGACAAGGTTCATCCATTACTGATGTGTTTAATGTGCTAGAATATGTGTACCTCATCACTTATTCGTGTAGTCGGTAACGGTTGGAGGTTCTGAAAAATATTACTGTAATATCCATAGAGGAAAGCGGATGTAAAAGCTTCATGTCTCAATTCATTTAATACCGTAAACAAGTTCCCTAAATTACTCATATGCGGCAATGATCATTTATTTCAAACTCCAGCTTCTTGTTCACCTTCGAATTAAAACCGAAATTCGACTGACAATATTCATTTCTGTAATTACTGAGACACAACATTAAACTTTTGGGTTTTAAGAAATATCTGGAACTGGTAAAGCAGGTCTTGCAGTTAGGACTATCGTAGCAGTAAATCATACATACACACCACTTAAGCACTTTTTACTTTCTCTAGCACGTAGGTGTGTAATTACTAGAGAAGGTATTGTATTACACCCACAAATTCGAAGTCAAGATTTCGCCGGAAATATATGTTTTGAGATCCCCTGAGTCCGAAAAAGGTTGATTGTGTCTTTGGACAGCATAACTCAAAAATGAAAAGACCGTTAAATACCAAACTTGGTTTATACTTAGTCTCTTCCAAGGATGAGACACGAAGATTTTCAAGAAAATCCCCCCACCACAAACTACCCTTTACATGGGAAAAGTTTGAGATTTTTTTAATTGCTCTAAAGATTTTGATTAAAATACCTTATTATATTACTTTACTTAACAACTAAAATATATTTTTTGAATTTTCTGGGTATAGCCCCTGAAGACCTCTTTACTCTGGAAGAGTTTTGCAGTATTTTGCATAACGGTTAAGCCGTAAGAGACAGACAAAAACCTACTCAACAAAAATGTAGATATCGTTAAAAGACGAAATTAATGTCATATACGTTTTTCTTGTAGGGTTGACCATTATTGACATATTCCTTCTTATTGGTTTCAGTTTCAAACTACCTAACTTTTCTCAAACGGCACCATGCAAACAGAACCGAACCGCAATTGTTTCACATAGCGATCAGCTTTTAAAAGAGTTTACTTTCGCTTAAGCCTAATGTATTCCCTTATTTCTTCCCCTTACAAGGAAGCAAATAATAAGATTAGTTCTGCTAATGCTTTTCTTAATTAGCATGATGTAGATAAAATAATAATCTTCAGTAAGATTGCTGTGGATTGTGCAGTTTAAGACATCATATTTTTTAAACATGTGTAGACAATTGAAAACTACAGAATTAAAGAAAATAAGTTGGGTGGATTGATGGGCACCATTATAGCTGTAAACATAGCAACGTCGAAATAACTAAAATTTCCATTGAGCATTAAAATAATCACGTGCACTATAAAGAGGACGGATTTGCTGACACAACAATACGTATACAACTTATAAAACTATATATTGTAACATTCTGTTTTTTTGAGAATTTTATACCTATTTAATGCCATCACCTCATAACTTTTAGATTTTACTATAATTACACCTTTTAGAATAAATAATTTTGTTCATTGTATGATAACTGTGAGCAGAAGCATATCTGAAGCAGAAGCATGATCTCTTCATCCTGAATGAATTTTGGTGGATTTTGAATAACTGGTAAACCGTAACATATAGACAAAAACTTAGTACACAAAAACATAAAACCCGTTAAAACAAACAATTCATGTTAGATACATTTTTTCGTGGAACTGACCATTTCGGGATATTCCTTCTTATTGTTGGTTTCAGTTTTAATATATTTAAACGTTTTTCATATAGAAATTAGTCAACTAATGGTCATGAAGGGAAACGGATTTCAATCACCTAGCAAACGACTTTTAAAAGATTTGACTACCGCTTTATCCTAGTGTATTCCCATTTTTTCCTTCTACGAACAAGAAAGCAAACAATAAGACCATTTCTGCTAACGTTTATCTCGATTAACATGAGGCAAATGGGAGACTAAGGTTTCTAATTTTAGTTTGTTACAGAGATGTAGAGAAAGTCGTGTGAACGGAACACATAAGATTTTTGGTATATAAATCATAATCACAGTAAGATATCACATTTTAAAGCTTGGAGCTCATCAAAAAATATATTATAAAAATTATGAGAAGTTAAGGGAAGTGGTCTAGTGCGATGTCAATAAAAGCTGAAAGAAAAATAGCTTACCTTGTTATCGTCAATTGTGATATATTAGGGCAGCCAACTTAGTTGGTTTAAAAGAAATACAAAGTAATACAACCATGAAGTATTAAAAAAAACTTTAAAAGCAGCTTTGGTATTTGCCAAATGTTAGTATTAAAAATGGGACGTTTTGCAGTCACATTACCTGCACTGCTCTCTCTTCTACAAAATTCTATTCTGCCGAGTGAGTCAAAAACCTCCGAACCGGCTGCGCGGTGATTTTCCACTGGGCGTGTGATTCCGCACTGCTGCAGTAAACAAGGTCACGCTTTTGATGCTGTGCAGTATTGAGTTGACAGCGATATGGTGTAGTTCGGTTCTTACAAGCATTTTATTATTTTGTCTTTTTCATAGTCGCAAAGTGTATTATGGCTCAGCATATGTTTTCTACTGAACAGCGTGCATTTATTTATGATTTGTATGTGTTAGCTCAGTCAGTTTGCCAAGTGAAAGTACGATTTGCAGAAAGATTTGTAGTCGTAAAAGCTGCAGGGCCAATTTTTTTCGAGTCAGCAGTTGACGACTATACTTACGTGAATAGTATTTTGACCCCCCCCTATTTTTAATAGAATTAATAGACATGGAGCGTGATTTTTCCAGCCACTCTTTCGATAAGAACAATTGAAAGTGTGTTTTAGGTCAGAATTATAAGTAGGGTTTTGTGTACCCTCTGTTCCCCGATCCAACCTCCTGCGATTTCTATCTCTGGGGTAACTTAAAATAGAAGTGTACCAGATAAACCCACACACACTGGAAAAACTACAAAATATCCAAGATGAACTACGGCAAATGATGGATAGTTTCCTAAAGAGGTGTCAAAATGTATGGACAATGACGGTGGTCGGTTTCAGCATCTCCTTTCTTAAATTTGGTAAGTAAAGTCTTTAAAAGTAGTTTTAAAAATGTATTGTTTCATCCGTACCTTTCTATGATAGCGGCAGACGGCAAGGAGTACCGGCCGAGGTGTCAGACAAAACATCCCACAGACGGTTCGTGCTTTTCTAACTCATTCGTTACATACCTTCTTCACTCTTTTACACATTTCCCTGTAGCATTAAACCAAAAGAAGAGTCAAATCCGATTGCAATTTCTGTTCTATTCTCTTTCCAAGAACACGAAAAAAGATAAAGAGCAGAAAGAAAGAAATGAACAACGAATGTGCAATTGAGAAACCTATAAAACCTTTGAATCTTCAAACCAATAACAAACAATATTTCGGAAATGGTAAGTGTTTTACGTAACATATACTGTGTGCTTTAATGAAATCTACGTTTCTGTAGATTTTTTTATCTCTTAAGCCTTGCCAGCTTTACCAAAATCATTGAGAATAACGAATATGTCTTCGCTTACTATTCCCAGACAATTTCAGATGAAGGTAGCTTAAACATGTGTAATCGTTAGTTTTTTTTTTTTTAGAAAATAAAACTATTCGAGAAAATACACATAAGGTAATAGAGTTTTCTTGAAAATGTTCTTGTCGCTCCCCTTCAAATTTCTGAAGTTCGATTTCTATCAAGTTTGTAATCTGAGTTATGCTATTTACCGATTTCAGACAACACATGCTCGTAGATCTGTTTCTAAAATGTATTATTATTATTATTATTATTATTATTATTATTTCCAATGAAATCTTGACATCAAATTTGTTGTGGAATGCAGTACTGCGTGCATTTACTGTAAGCACATTCGCGTGCACAAAAAGGGGCCCATTCCCTTAGATTGTAGTAGTGTAAGGTTTCAACTTTCAGGTATCCAAACTTTAGCTGCTCCCAGCCGCATCAGTTCTCAAATTGACGCCTGAAAACAAATCGAAGCGCAGGAACTAACCAACGAACGACGTTACACATTGTTGTGTATTTTTCTCCAAGCTCGATTATTCTCTATCCTCCCTAATGTCTGAAGGCATGAATGGGAGTGTGTAAGATCTAAAGTACAAAAACCCAAAGAAATAAAAGCCAACAAGAACTGTACAAGATATTAAACTTCCAAAACGCAATGATATAGGGTCATTAAATTAAAAGGTAACCGCTGCGGCCTAATCTGCTTCGCTCTTCCCTCGTCATTTACCGGGACTTCAGAGAGCCAATTCCCGCTCTAAGGTGCATTGACATATGTCTCACTGTTTTGTCTGAGGTCCATTCGATGGATCTGTTATTACAGTCAACATTCTGGATATCTGTGGAAGAACGTGTGTTTATATGCAAAGTGTACTTAAAACAAAATTTGCTCGCCGTATGCACAGGAAGTTTGCTGAAAGGTTTCTAAACTCTCTACCTATCACCTGCAAGAAAAACTATCATGCGGTAGTGCACTATTTCGAAGCTAAGGTTTGATGCTAGACAAGATACATTCAAGGAGAAGATCAGGTTTTAACAGAAAACAAAGCGACCACTTTGAAGATCTAAACAAATACGTTTCACAGACAGGTGTGTCTCTGTCGTTAGTGACACATTTTACAGGTCTGTAAAACTGAAACACTACCACTATGCATGTTATGTGGTTGTTAGGCGAGTAGAAGGTCAAAATTTCCATTACTCTTAGATTACAATTTTAGTGCGTCTCTACCAGCACCACTTTCCCAGCGACTCTCGGTTCGCTCGCGCAGTGGAGAGAGGTCGCGAGAGGGGTTACCGTATAATTTAATGACAGATAAGTTACAAAGACAAAAGCCGCTGATATGGCCATTATGGATAAAGGCGGAGTATACATGAAGCAATTTAAAAATTTATATGTGTTCCAATCAAATTACTTTTTCTACAGACAATGTCATAAAAGATCGTTCGATTATGTACATCGTAGTAATCAAGATAAACATTAGTAGAAACTTTTGTATTATTTCCTTCTAAGTAGGACGGACATAAGGTAATACACTAGGCTAAAGCGATAGTCAAATCTTTTAAAACTATAGTCGCTTAGTGAAACAATTGAAATCTGGTTCGGTTTGCTTGGTCCGGAGTAAAACAAAAGAGAGATGAAACAAAAAAGTACTTCCAGTTTCAGAAAATATGACTGAAACCAATAACAAGGAATATCTCGGAAATGGACAACTTTACAAAACATGTATGTAACATAAATTGTGTATTTTAACGAGATCTACATTTTTATAAGTAGATTTTTTTCCCTCTCTTACAGTTTACCAGTTATGCAAAATTCATCAAGAATAAATAGACCTTTAGAAGATGTTCCCATAACATCCCCGATATACATTTTATCTATCATGTTTATATCTTTAGTGTACGGTGTTTTATTCAAAATCGTAAAAAATATTTTTGAGAAAAATAACATTTTTAAACAATTATCCATATAACAGGTAGCTTGGGTTGGGGGAATCTTCTTGAAAATCTTCGTGCCGCATCTTTAAAACATACTAAACTTAATATCAAATTCAGAATTTAACGATCTGTTCGTTTTTAGGCTATGCTGTGAGCACACACACACACATACGGACCTCAAAACAACTATCGACATCAAATTTTTGGGAAGAATACAATACCTACATATAAATATATATAAATAGTATATAAATATAGTATGCAAATGGTATGTGTAGTATACGTAAAAAGGAGAGGCTAAGCCAAGTACACTATTCTGCCTTCTAGAGGAAGGGATGAAGAATTATTTGCATGTCTCGTTAAAAGGACAACAGCTACAACATTTATTTGCAAAAGAGCTTTCAACAGTGATATGGAGACAAAGGTTAAAGTATTTTCCCCATTGAACGGCAATAACCAAACCAGTATTAAGAAAACTGCATACCTAGCATGAAAATAAAAGATTCAAGTTTTAACGTCACCCTTGGCCCATGTTTGGGGGCAGCTAATTATAGTGGATAAAATTATATTCGAAGACTAGATGAGGGCACTTGCCACAGTGAGAAGCTGAATTTACCATTTCCAACATAAACCATGCTGGTTTTGCGCACGAAAATGTACATTATAGAGAAACAAAAATTATTGTACCATGATCACGATGAACGTGTGGGGTACGATTTCCTGTACGCAAATTGGGAACAACGTCGCTGAATGTTCCGCCAAAATCATCATATCTTCATAACTGTGAAATAGTGTAAAAATATCGCCAACCTGGTTATTTGTAACTCTAAAATCTGCATTAAAGTCTTCTCTTAAAGCAATGTTTGAGTTCGCGTTGATTTTAAAAACAAAGCTAGACACTTTATTTAATTTAGATAAAAGCATTTCAATGGATGCATTACAGGTGTCAGGCTTTCAGTAAATAGTCATAAAAAGAAGCTTAAAATAATTAACACAAGTAGAGCAAATTTACAAATGTATATAAATCACTTAAGCTGGAAGAATTAAAACATATAATTAGTCAGCAGAGTATTTTAACGCATTTACCTGATCCTGCATACATTTTACTGTTTGATGTGTAGTGGTTTTGTGACTAAGTGTAACCAGGAATGTTAATTGGAACTGTTTTGCTGGCATTAATCAAATACTTATAATATACAAAAGCACAACAGTTTGCATGCCAATTAAAAGTAATGATAATCAGGTTTGGTCAGAATGCTTTGAACATTTCAAAACAGAGAATAAACGCACTATTTTTCTCAATTAATGCGATCTTTATTTGCGTTAAGAGAAATTAAATACAAATATCTGCACTCATGCCCGCAACAGTCTATAAATGCTTAAGCTGCTATTAATGCTAAAACAGTTTTATTATAGCTTACCGTGCAGTTACTCCATATCTGTCTTACAAGCCCGATTTTAATGCCATGTAAACTATTCCAGGTGAGTCAAAATTTTCCGGTAAAACACGGGGCTTTCTTAACTTCACGGGAACAGAAACTTCGTTATCGAGCATGCTTTGAAATGTGCACAATGCCTGTGTATTTGGTCCATTCGGCAATAACGTCATGCTAGTCGCACATGCGCAAACGTTACTTAAAATGTGAACAATTCAAAATGTCCTACCGACATTGATGCCAAATTTCATCCAGTTTAGAAGAGTAATGCATCAGATTTAAACACCGTAGAATTTGAATTACTACATATGCGTTACGCTTAATAGTAGTAAAAAAAAATCCGATTAATCCACATGGTGTCAAAAGTTAAAGTTTACACGTGCTCTTGTTCTCTTATGCAGCAACCTTCATTGGGCATGTAATGTAACGTGGACATGTTTACAAGAAAACTTCACTCCACATAATGTTTGTCTTGCGCCCTTCTTTCATTCGCTCCTTACCTGTTCATTGGTTAGAGTTTTGCGTGCCAAACTTCTGATACACAAACAGTACTAGACATACTCATCTAGCGAGCGTCTTCCAGGCAGTAAGGTACACATTTTTGTTTCTCAAATCTTTCCCTTCCCTTTATTAAATCCACTGATAGGCCGGGTAGGTGTGAAATAAACTGATAAGAGTGTGTGTACTGCCAACTTAAAATAAAGAAAACCACTATAGCGAGGCAAATACATAGATACGGTTTTATTTTTTTCCTCGATTGTACATACACTCTCGTCATCAATCTCCTGGTTACTGGTTAGCAGAATAATGTTAAGACATTGTTTGTTAAATCGACTGAAAACTGAAGTTGCTTAAGGATTACTCCTACCCTTTTTAGTGGTATATGGACGACTTCACTTAACTTACTGGCATCACCGATTTGTTAGCTAACAACATGTGATTATTTCACAGCATCTGATTGTTTTACAGCATCTCATTATTTTATGACAAACTTTGCTTCATTCAAAAGATTAACATGTTCAATTAATGGGTTAATACTTACGTCTAATGCATTACATATTCCACGTTAGTATACATTTCAGCACACGAATGTAATTTTATTATCCGAACCAACCATGTCATTAAGAGCCTCATAAACGTTAGAATCACAGAATATAGAGGCTGTTAGAAGTATGAGTGGAATATTTGTATTGGTAATTGCGGACAGTGTAATGAACAACATTACTTCAATATTTGCCTCGTTTGCGGACTAGTAATTTTGCTTGTTAAGAGTAGTTTGTTTTCAGGTTGGTTAGTACCTTCAAGTAGGCGCAGCACATACAGAACATGCGTGTTCGTATTTCTCGGTTCACCATTTCCTGTTTACACCAGGACGAATGGGGTTAGTGAGCAGGGCCAAGGGCGGCGTCGGAGGCGTTCAAACTGTAGCCGTTAGGGATCCGTCTATGTTTGCCCCCGTCGTCGTCCGGATATGGTCGCTTCCTCCCATCCCTCCTCCCTGGGGTCTAGTAAGAGGCAAAGGGCCACAAGGGTCTACATCTGAAGTTGTGCTCCAGCGTACTGGGGGCCCTGTCGGATATGGTCGCTTCCTCCCATCCCTCCTCCCTGGGGTCTAGTAAGAGGCAAAGGGCCACAAGGGCCACATCTGAAGTTGTGCTCCAGCGTACTGGGGGCCCTGTCGGTATCTAGTCTTAATCCTAAGAGGCTTCTGTTGTTTATAAGCGGTTTGTATATCAAGTACGCAAAATAAGGCTTTGCCTAGTCCAAAATTCTGGATGGGTTTGCTAAAGCTTTTGCATACGTAGTGCATACAATAGGTTTTAGTGAAGGCTCTCTAAATTAAATTATCTATACTAATACCTTCGTATTCTAACTATAAGGAAAGAAAACTTGTAGGTGTGTGTGTGTGGGTGTGTGCGGTTTTTTCTTCATGTAGTGTAATCTCAATAACCGTTCAACCGAATTTGATAATCCTTTTGTAACTTAAAAGAACAATTTTTTCTCAAGGATAAGGTGCTATAAACCACTTTCTGATCCCATTAAATAAATTACTTAAGTATTAAAAAAAATTAGAAAGTACCTGTGTTTGAATATGAACAATTGGGGCTATAAAATCCCACGATTTCCCAGAATGCCTTGATTTTTAATTGAAAATGCCATGGAATAGAAAAAATAACTTGATTTACACAGAATATAAATAGTTTGTGACCTCCGGAGAGTACAAAAGAGAAATTCAGTTACATTTCATTGCAGGCATATTCATAGATGATCATCATGTAATACTTCAACAAACAGAAGAGAAATTTGAAATCGCGACACACTTGTTTCTTTAATTATCATTTATCACACTCTGAGGATAAGTATTGTAACAAGTAACAAATGAGAACACCAGTTTGTTTTAATTCACTCTATTGGTCAGTAGAACACTACACGTAATACAACACTTACACTTTATGTACACAAATAACTATGTCGCTGCGTTCGCGTCACTTATTTAGCATTCGTTACTCATTAGATTGACATTTAAACTCTCTCACCCGGCTTTGTGATCCATTATATAGTTCCGTAGCCGGACTCCAAAAGTTCCAATTTTTGAAATTACCAGAAAATTACGTTTTATCGAGTTAGAAGGAGGTTACTCTGGAAGTGGAATTTTCTGGGTAGAAGGATGACGGAGGTCCGAGAGCCCTTGCAAGAAAACACACAAAAGCCTTTGTTTGCGCAGTTATTTTGTCTGTTCGCTCTATTGTTAGAGCGGGCCAAGCAGCTGTGTCTTCGGGCGGAAGGGTGGATTCAGCCTTCGTTATAGTATGTAATGAAACTATGAATAACTCTTAGTCTAATTATATAGATGCATGCATTGACGTTTCTTATTGCCAAAACCTACTGACCCTTATGTGACATAGTTTTTCTTTATTTTGTTTGTGTTTATATTGTAGTCATGTTGTTGACTGGGTACGTTAAATAAGTTATAAATGACAAAAAAATTGCTAGCATTACAAATTTATACTGAGAAGATAATTTTTCTTGATTTTCACATATTCTGTATTTTCCAAAGGTATTAACTTGCTGGCCTGGGAGTATGGAATTTAATTTCGCTGCGTATGTTAATATTTTCAATATTTGGTGAAAGTTATGAAGGTGTTATATTATTAAATTGCTATAAGACCAAAAAGAGGCTTCAAGGGTTTAAGGTGTATAGTATTATAATATAATAATTAAAATATGACTCGGACATTCCTACTGTGCAGACTTCCCCCGCCAAAAGGGCATACACACTCTGCTACATTCCAGAACTTGGAAGTTAACGTGAGAAGAATAAGGAAATCAGAGACTCCTCCAATATTTCACGTTCTTTTGCATGGATATCGGGAGATTTTTCACCCATTATTTATAGTAGTCGGAAGTATAGGAAATTACAATTATAAGTGGTAAAAGGGGAGCGAGGAAGAATTTACTGTAAACCTTATCTGGCATAATTCTACCGAGGTACTGACGTCAAAACTCGTTTCTTCGACTCCAATTAAGGTAAGCAAATGTTTTTGGGTCACACATGCTGTCATACAGGCACCAGGTGGTTCACCTGTCCCTTATTATTTTTGGAGTTAGGCAACACTTCGTTCTCTGAAAGCAATAAGGTCAAAATTGCCGTGCTTGTCGACCATTTGTAACCACGCAAATCTAATGTACTTTTCATAGGAAAATAGACCTTAGCAGCAATAGTTACGTCCATTCCAAAAGCATGCGCTTAATAACTCCTGTTACAGTACATGTTAAATGAGTAGGATCGCTGGCATACAATCTGCAACGTAAATTATAATGTATGGAGGTTAAGCGAACTGCTTAAGTTGCAAAAAGGGCTCAATACAACAGTTATAAGGAGATCAGAAGCGGAGAGGGAGACATGAGTGACACTATACCTACAAGTTTGAACGGAAAAAGCGGGCGCAATGATTGTTCCTCAACTGGTTAATTTCATGTTCCCTCATCACCTCAAGCGTGTCAAAGGTTCGGGGCCCACAGTCTACGTTCACTTTTTTTCTTCTTTATATATTATCCTTCAAGGTGCAAATTTAATTCAGTGTTTGCCACACTAATAAATTTAGGTGTAAACTAAAAGGTATACGAAGTAAGAACAAACGGCAGTTCATTTTACGTGTCCTACAGTTTTCGGTCCTTAATTTTCATTCTAATTGTTTTGGAAAAGAAACTTCACTAAGATTTTAAATAATACTAGACTGATAAAGTTAGAATAAACATAAATACCTAAAGAGAATAATAGAATAAACAAATAAGTAAGTTAGCAAATGTTCTGATATCCCATCTAGCTTTGTGCCAAATCAGGAAGGAAGAAACCGGGGGGGGGGGGAATTTGTCAACGTTTTGGTAAGGTTCGCATCTGAGTCGAGTATCTTGGAACTCAAAATGACAGCGCGCGTTAACCAAATGCCCTACTGTTGTACTACAACTTACAACGCCAAAGTCTATGATGTTAGTAAGCAGAAGATGGGTCTCGGGGACGATGTTTCCAGGTTAAACTTATATACGGGTTGCATAAACCATAGAATAAGGGACAGGTGAACCACCTTGCATATGTAAGCACAGTGCTCGGCAGCGAATGTGCTGTTTTTAAGCACACAAAAGCAGGATGTCTGCTTCAAAGTGTGGGAAATATCAGTTTTAGAAGGTCCACTCCAACAGCAAACGAAATTCGTTTGCTCTGTAAAATTGTATGACCATAAACTATTCGAGAAATGAGGTTAGGAATTATGAAAATCGTTTTCTAAGGATCTTTTTGCAACACATTTAATGACAATGTTTGGCTTCTAATATGTTCCTAAGCACAGCTTCTCCAAAATGACTAATGTTAAAAACCAGCCGCAGTCTATGCAACGATCATTTGTTTGAAATATTAAGGCTTTGTACTGCGTTTTTAGAAGCAGATATTGATAAACTCGTCCAAAGTAAAACATAGCACCGAAAAAGTATCAGTATATACAGAGGAGGAAGGCCTTTTATTTACAAACAATCCATTACGTCGAATAGCAGCATGCTCCAATACTTCACACGGACTGGAATAAGTTACTGCGCCATCTCCTTTCTTGTTTAATTTGGACATGCCTATTCTAAATCATTACCAACATAATAATTTCATAAAGAACGGGGGAGGTAAATGAAATTACTCCATCCCTGGGGCTTGAAAAGCTAATCGCGCAACATCGGATAAGCCAATCAGTATTACATAAATACAAGAAATGAACGTAATATAACTACTATTTAAATGTAAAACGTAGTCAGTTATTTGTTGACATATTCTCAAAACTGCCTGAATCCAACGCTACGTTTCGTACAAACGTCTCCTGGGATGCGTACCACTGTGACACTGTATGGAGTTAAATGGGATATCTCTGTCTTTACTCTAACGCATACATGTTGCCATTAGCTTCATCCTTTTCTACTCTCCCGCTGTCGCCAGATTGCTAATAACATGGTGTAAATATGCAGCTGTCACAATTTTTAGCTTTGAACACATCATCTATGCAGAACATTTTTCTCTATCAGATTACATTATTTTTAGATTCTTTTAGATTTCCGTGGACCTACATTTTTAAAGAAAACGTGTTTTTCAGTAAATGTCTGGTGGCTGTTTCGGTGCTTATTACGCAGTAACTAATAAAATATACTTCAGAACATAGCAATATGTCGTTTTAGCTAGAGTGAAGTAGAGTGCTGATATCGGCATAGTTTGAACTCTCTATCTTCAATAAGATAAGCGTGAGACGTTAATTAATTATTATGTTATTATTAATATTGTAATGTAAATCGCCAGAAGGCAGATTTGTTGTATATATTTATAAGATATAACGCAAAGTAAGGTCTGCTGGGCTACAAAGATGTGTATTTCTGATGAAAACACGAAATACCAAGGGCTGGAGTTTATGGTTCAGCCATTGTATTGGGTTCGTGCAACAAAGTTACTGCAAAGCCTGGGACATTCCCTAAACTTTAGTAAAAAAGATATTTTGTAGTAATTTACATGTCACGTGCATGATGGCAAATAATAAAGTACAAATGCAGGAGCGTATGACACTATGAGGATAATATTGGCGCGAAAATATAGGCAATAACAGGACAGGACATGGACTCCAAAATGATGGAATTTGAATTACAGCATACTCCACGTCGTAACATTTGTGAGTTAGGTTCTTGCTGATTTGAGCTCTAAAGCTGCGCCAGTTTGAGCGATATGATAATTTGAGAATTTGTGCTTGTAAAATCAGTGTTAAAATGTTATCATCGGCTATTAAAACCATAAAAGGTATTGAAGTGTATATGAATAGAAAAATCAGATAGTGGATTTAGTTTATTTACATTCATTCATATCATCCCTGTTTAGTCAAATTTGTTCTACACGACAACAGCAATTGAAACACGTACCAGCTATTCAGAGGCAGCAGCAGCGAGAGGCCAGCATCTTCATTAAAGTTATGTTCAGCTGTACGTCACAAAGATTAACTTAGTGCAACAACTTACAAACTTAAAGACAATTAGAAGTCATCACTTCAAGCGTTATAAGATTTTAAATAAAATATTTTCCGGAAATTTCTATATCATGCAGCGGGAAACACTTTTAGTTCTGTGCTTACAACCGGGACCAAGTCGGAGAAATTTTTGACCAGGATTTGAGAATTCTTTTTAAAATAAGCCGGGATTCTGTATCTTCTTGCATTCTACATCTATGACAAACAATAATGATCCCTTATTCAACCCAAGGGGCGAGGCAGAAGGCAAATAGTGTACTTCTGTACAGGTTAACATAATTTTTAGGTAAATGTTTATCGCATGCGGAACATTGTGGAGTATTAATATTTATATTTTACGTAAATATGTGTAGTTACAGAGTTTGCAAGAAACGAAATGTTGGTAGAGTAAGAATAAACACAAAATAAAATAAGACTATGTTATTATATTCAAGTAAAATGGGTATTAGTGAGAGAGAATAACGAAAGGGATACGGAATATTGATGCCAGTGCTTATTCTGAAAACTCGCTACTAAACAATAAACTTTGTGCCTGAAAATGTTGGTTATTCACTTTTAGGTTGATCTGCGCCAAAACGCACCCACGTGACCACTGCACCATGGTACAACACAGTAGCAATGCGCCCTGGAAGGTAATCTCCTACTAAATGCAAATTTCGGGATGAATTTGGTTTTAAACTACAAAATAATCTACGCAAATACCCAACTGATTTATACCGTTAAAGAGAGCTGCAAGTCGGAACATACAATTGGCATGAGTCATTTAACATCTGCAAATTGTTTACAACAGTTTCTGTTTAGAATCATGCAGAACGGTCGCCGAGAAATTTTTCTTACATCTTCGTCGAGTTACGTAAAACATAACGCTGGTAAACCACTGATTAGAGGTGAGATGGAAAATTTTGATTTTCTCAAAAATGACTCTATGGATTTTGATTAAAATACCATATGTTTAATATACTTTTATTACAAAGGAAATGTATATCTTAAATTTTCTGGGAATAGTCTCTGAAAACCTCTTCATTCTGGATGACTTTTGTATAGCTGGTTAACCGTAAGAGATAGAAAAATTCTTACTGCACAAAAAATGTAGGTCTCGTTAAAACAAATAACTCATGTCATACACATTTTTGTGGAGTTAACCATTTCCGAGATATTCCGTGTTATTGTTTCAGTTTCAAGTTACTTAAACTTATCTCAAACGGGAAGATGTCATTCCTTTGGTCTCTCTTTTGTTTACTCCTAGCAAGCAAAGAGAACCGAATTTAAATTATTACACATAGTGGCCGCTGCTATAGGAAATGGCTATCGCTTTAGCCTAGTGCATTTTCGATTATTTCCCTTCTACTTACAAAGAAACTAAGATATTTATCTGACAAAAAGAATGTATAATTTGAGTTTTCCGGGAATATCATCTGAAGATCTGTTCATTCTGGATCAATTTCGCATAAATGGTAAACCTTAAGAGATCAGAGAAAAGCTAATCACATAAAAATGAGATCTCGTTAAAACATACAATTTATGTTATATACATTTTTTGTATAGTTAACCGTTTCCGAGACATTCATTGTTATTGGTTTCCATTTCAAACTACGTCAACTTTTCTCAAACGGGAGGTCATGTTTCCTTTCGTCTCTCATTTGTTTTGCTGCTGGCCAAGGAAATACAACCAAACTTCAATTGTTCATATAGGAACCAACGTTTAAAATATTTTACCATCACTGTAGCCAATTTAATTCCCTTATTTCGATTACATATAGAAGGTAGTAAATAATAAGAAATAATATTTATTCCAATTAGCGTGGTGTAGATAAAAGTTATGTTTTGTAAGAAAAGTTTGTTTGCGTAACTAGTAGAGAAAACCATATGGATGGAACACATCAGATTTGTTATTATATAACTTACTGCTTTATGAACCATATCAATTGCTATGCATAGGCGCTTCTTTGTTTTATAAACTAACGTGTTTATTTTATGCAACACGTGTTTAATTACTAAGCACATATAGAAGTACTGGTGACTGTGGTATAATGCTTCATTCAGAAGCGCAATGGAAACTGGAACCATGGAAATTAGAGACGAAGTTAATTGTTTGGTTCTACGATAAACAAATCCCCAGTAGATTTCAGAAGCAATGCATATTTGGATATGTATAAAGCATAACAATTTAATATATGTAATATAAAATGCGTTTCTGTTTCCTTTTAACAGACGTTTATACTTTTAATTTGTAAAGTTGACGCCAAAGGTCTTCGAGACGATTTTCCGAAAGAGTTGTTGATAGCGGAACTGAGCTCGTGGTTCCAAGGTTACTTGCCGCCTCATAATGGGGAAGAATGCATAAAGATTTCGTAAAATAAGCGATATTCTCCAATTTTTCCCAGAGGAAGAACCTTATATTCGGTCGGGTGCCAAAAAACGTGCTAATATGAGCTGTGCGTTAAGTTGACAAAGCTTTGGTAAAGCAGATCCTCCAAATTTCACGCCCCCCTTACCTGGTTGCTGATTGCATTTGCACGA
The DNA here is from genome assembly GCA_030762935.1 of Hymenopus coronatus. Classification (NCBI taxonomy): domain Eukaryota; kingdom Metazoa; phylum Arthropoda; class Insecta; order Mantodea; family Hymenopodidae; genus Hymenopus; species Hymenopus coronatus. Next base: position 153,820,500 of record CM060900.1, read on the forward strand.
CTTTTTCTTTAGATGGCGGGCGTTGTATCTGAGGCTAGACTCTAATCAGTTTTATTAATTGTTCTGCAGTAGGCTGGAAGGATAGACTTAAAATGAAAAAGCATAAATGTTGGGTTATGTCATCACAAGAGAAGTTGAGCTCGCCGTTATTACCGGCAAAAGCTCGAGTTACATGAAGGTTTTGATGACGTGCATCATCGCAATCGTAGCTCAGAAGGTAAAATAGCTCCATGAGAAACTGAGCACGTCATTTAATTGTTTATTTTTATTCATTGTTTCCATAATGAATTCTTAATTAATATATCTTAAATAAATGCTATTATCAGAGTTTTGCAAAAATAATCAATATAAGGAAGGCTACCAGACCCTTACAAGTAATGTAAAATGTTGATCTGCTGCTCTTTATAATGCTTTCTCGTGTTACGTGGTTCGTTTGTACATAACTCAGGTCCTTAACATGCTTTTTACTTTTGTTTGTGACAACAAACTTGTTCTTTTCTACCAGTTTCACGCCGCTCTTGAAGTTTACGTAACGTTATAGCTGTGCTCAATAACGACAGTTATTATCCGTTTGTAGAGCCATGTCCTATGCTCGTTTCAAATAGGATGTATAACAAAGAGGAAAATGATGACAAGACAACTTCAACCAATCACACCACATGTTTGTTTTAACCCTATTTTTCCCTCTCTCCTGAGCCGGAAACCGAACTCTGATCACTCGGAGGGGTTTGAATACCAGGAATTTGATATCAAACTAATAGTAGACGGACAAATCTAGCCAGTATCTGGCGATGCCCTACAGCCACTCAGGTAAATGCTTCCATTGCCTACCTCTTTCACGGCTCACTTTGTTCAAGTCAATAAGAGATTACAGCTGTGTTGGTGTAAACCACAAGAACGAATAAGGGAATTCTGCCAACAGTACAGGAAATCAGAAGCATCTCACGTGTTTTCTTTCACCGATTGTAGAGTTGAGTGCACCGAAAGATTTTTTTTTAAACAGTACCGGAGTCTGGTCAGGACTCCGGCGCTGTATGCCGTGTTTGCATTTCCCCTCTAAATTTACTGTATGATTACACAAACGCATACACATTGCACAAACATAAAACACCCATGCCCAAGGCGGGACTCGAGCCCACGAAGCACCAAAGCGAGACGCCATGGGGACCGGCAAAGATTTGGATGATCAGGTTTTCCTTTGCTTAATCTTGGCGGAAACTCATTTTTTAGAGGGTGGTAGTGAACTACACCTAAATAATTAAGAGGTTATAGACGTGTCTTTTATAAGTAATTTCAGATAGGAGATGCATGGTCCACGCATAAACATAATGCACTCATAAGGTTTAAACAAATTGGAGTCAAATGCAGATAAATCAAAGATAATTAAAAGTCAGATGAAAACCTGCCTTGCAATGTCTTTAAAACTGACAAGTGAGTGCAGAAATATTGATTATCAGCAAATCGTTATTCGCGTTCTCTAATTTTATAGTCATAAATTTCTGTCAGATTTCGAACAGATCATTTGATAGTGCGACACTGTCCATGTATTAATTTCCTTCGTGAATTATGTAGCCTACTCCAGAGGTATTTATTTAATTGTTCCTGTAATTTAATGTGTAAGGCCAAAAGCTGATGATCCGATGGTCATGGGTTCGTTCCTGCCATGAATGTATCTGTTTCTTTCAGGTCCATACGAAGTAATGCTGCTCGGTGGAGAGATTAGAACGAAAAGAAATTTTACCTATTGTGAGAGGGTAATGTCATACCCATTACACCACAAAGGCATGCTCCACAAAAGCCCTTATTTTTGTTGTGTTCTCGAAGAGTGTCACCATCATACAGTGACGGACTGGTTCTTTAGAAACTTATATTCGTAAATTCGAACTTTGAACAGACAGACCAGAGATCTCGGATCTCAAATTACTTGTTTAAGACACCACCTTATACTCTGAAAATATTTCGGTGAACTTCATTAACACCTGTATATGTTCCACAACAGCCCTGTGTAAGACAATCTCTTATTGATTTGAATTCAAATCTGACACATAATTCAATATAGGTACAAAGATCAGTTCTAACCGGGTGGCGAAACGGGAGAAGTAAGGGAACATTTCAACAGAGTGACCGGAAGGTAAGCTTTGCAAGAAGGCCCACTCCAATCTCTAGTTGACTTCGTCTTGTATTGGTTTGATGTTAAGAGTCTAAACCTTGAACATTAACATAAGAGCATGGGTCAGTTCCGGGCTCAGGAACGAAGGAAGAGGGGAAGAAAAAAAAAAGCGTTAAAATAAATGCTATACATAGGTAAGGAACGAGGTCTAATTTTGTTGTGTGCCGTATATTTGCAACTCTTTACTTCCTATGCCTACAAAACTAAACATAAAAGGGGGTCACTTCTGAAGATTTTCTGTTGTAGATAGTTTGAAACGTTTAGCCAACGGTAGCAGCTGCACAGGGGCTTTGAATCTACGTGTATAGGTAATATTTACAAAGTGCTCTAGGATCCCTCCCTTGCACTATGCGTACTCACGCTGGGAGGCTGAACAGAAGTCCGTCGTTCCCAGCAGAGATCAATTTGAGGAAGAGTATCACTGCCACAGAAATCTGTATGCAAGTTTTCTTAAATACTAGTGAGAAGCCAATTGTATGAAAAGGACGAAACGATAGGAAGGATAAAAGAGTGGGTATGTTCGAGCTTCAAATCAGAATTTGCCATGACAAATCGGAAAAAGCATCTAAAATCCAGGGCAAGGTTGGCCGCTACTAGGTATATAGCTTGATATCTCCTGAATTAGAGCCGCAGATTTTACCCCCTAACCATTTTTCTCGGAGAAAAAATAACCAAATTACATAAAGCTTTTTCAGGATTATTTGTCCAATACTTTCAAAATACACCTGCGAAATGGAGTCACCTAGTGCGTGTAAACTACACACACTTGGTATTACTGATGCATGAAGACCGAAAACCAATTAAAGTCTCGAGTGACAACCGCACTTGGCTTAAATATAAGGAGAGAGCTAGGAGTCAGACAGACTATTTTTACTTTCTCCGTCACGTATGTACAATGTATATAGTACGTAGAGAAGACATTGCATCTCACCCAAAAATTCAATACCGAGAGTTCACCGAAAATACATTTTCTGAGACCCCCTGTAAAAGAGTCCTTTGTGTGTGTGACTGTGGGCAACATAACTAAAAAATCTGGAGTGTTCCATTCACATGAATTTCTATAGCTGTTCCACAAACAAACTTTCCGTGCAAAAGATTATTCCTTTATCCGCATCATGCTAATCAAGAGAAACAGTAGCAGAAATTGCCTTATTACTTGCTTCCTTCTAAGTAGAAGCGAAACAAGGGAACTCTCTAGGCTAAAGCAATACTATAATGTTTTAAAAGCAATCGCAATGTGAAGCAATTGAAATTTGGTTCTCTTTTGCATTGCCCGGAGTAAAACAAAAGAGATGAAACGAAAGCTGACTTCCCGCTGGAGAAAACTAAGTGATTCAAAATTGAAACCAATAACAAGGACTATCTCGGGAACGGTTAACGCTACAAAAACATTTATATGACATGAATTGTGTATTTTAATCAGATACATTTTTGTGTCAACTTCTTAATGTTTCGGAATGAAGAGGTCTTCATATGCTATTTCCATAACATTTAACATATACATTTCTTTATTCATCAAAATATCTTAAACATATTGCATTTTAATCAAAGTCGTTTCAGCCATTTTTGAGAAAATAAAATGTTTCGAAAAGTATTGCATGTAAAGTGCAGTTGAGGGTGGGAGATACTCTCGAAACATCATCCCTTGGATGATTTTGAACTTAAATACGAAGTTTGGTATTTAACTGACTTCTAACCATGTAAGCAGAACCGATTTCAATTATTTCACATAGCGGCAGGTGCTAAAAGATATGACGATTTAGTCTAGCGTATTCCCTTATTACTCTGCTACTTACAAGGCAGGAAGTAATAAGACAACTTCGGCTAATGTTTATTACAATTAGCATGGTATAGGTAAAAGAGTAACCATTTTAAGAATAGTTTGTTTGCAGAAGAGGTAGAGAAAGGGATGTGAATGTAACATATCATATTTTTATTTTAAAACTCAATAATTAAAGAGACCTGCGCAACACGAAACGGGCGCAGGACCGAAGCCTCCCGTGCCCAGGTAAGCTTAGCAGGTAGCCTCCCGCGAAACCGGTGTAATTAGCCAACAGGTGGGGTGGAATGGGTATGCCTAATTGTTTCTTTGATTTCTTTCAGTGTACGGCAAATTAGTTCACAGTTAACATGTTTTCCGAGGAGACTGAAATTTCGGTGAGTAGGATGGGAAGGAAAAGTCTACAGGGTTACTACAAAAGAAATAGACAACTTCAACTGCCTGTAAAACAAAAACTATTAGAGATAGCAACCTAATTATTTTGGAGGTATGTTGAGAAACCCTCAAAGTTTTGTTTGTTACTATTGGTAACGCTGTAGTGTTTTGTTTGTTGTTGCAGAAGCTGAAATGGCGGAAAATCCTGTGGAAAAGGCATATTGCGTGTTGGAATTTGCTAGAACGCAATCAGCAACTGTTGTCCAACGACATTTTAGAACACGTTAACACAAAACGCCACCGACTAGACAGTCAATCTACGACTGGTATAGAAAATTCGAGACAACGGGATGTTTGTGCAAAAGGAAGAGCTCGGGAAGACCAAGAGTTTCGGCAGAAAACGTTGAACGTGTTCGTTCTGCCTACATAAGAAGCCCACAGAAATCGACATCTAGGGCAAGCATGCAATTACAAATTCCACAGCAAACTGTATGGAAAATCTTGCGGAAGCGTCTGCACATGATGTCTTGCAGATTACAGATGTTGCATTTTCTGAGTGAAGAAGATAAAGTCATACGGCGTGACTTTTGCATCGACATGTTGCGACATGAAGAAGACGATGCTGGTTTTAGTGAGCGCATCATTTCATTTTTGTGGTAACGTGTTCTAAAATGTCGTTGGACAACAGTTGCTGATTGCGTTCTAGCAAATTCCAACACGCAATATGGCTTTTCCACAGGATTTTCCGCCATTTCAGCTTCTGCAACAACAAACTAAACACTACAGCGTTACCAATAGTAACAAACAAAACTTTGAGAATTTCTCAACATACCTCCAAAATAATTAGGTAGCTATCTCTAATAGTCTTTGTTTTACAGGCAGCTGAAGTTGTCTATTTCTTTTGTAGTAACCCTGTACTTTGGAACGGTTACACTTTTGGATTCCAGAAGTATTTAAAAAGTGGGGTGGTGCGATGGACGTGCAATGTTAAAAGTTGCAAAAGTTTTATTCTCTATTTATTTATTTTTCATTAAATAACAGCTCCGGAGGCTTGTTAGGATTCCTTTTTTTCTCTTTTTTCAAGTTTTCTACAATTCCTTAGTTGACCTATTAATTTTTAACGCTTTCCTTTTACTTACAGAGACATAGACACATTTACAAACACAGAAACATCCATGCCCAAGGCGGGACTCGAACCCACGATCCAGTGTGCCGCGAAGCACCAAAGCGAGGCACTTTAGCGAGCACGGCCACGTGTATCGGCATAAATGTTCAAATATTAAAACTTTTCCATTGAAGAAATAGATGTCCTGGATATTCAAGAGGGCCATAACCACGCGGTACCACCTAGTGACAAAATTCAGAGACAGGAAGTACTTTGTGATCTGAAGAGAAAAGCTACGGAAGATAAGTGAGAGGCCATCAAAACTAATGTAATAATTAAGTATTATGAACTCCAAACTGCAACTGTTACCTGTTTCATCCGGGAGGTTTGGGGGCAATGTAATTAGGGACCTTTAAGGGTCCGGGAGGCTTCGGGGATACTTTTCTGACCGCGGGAGGCTTCGTTACCGCACTCCACGAAACTTCTAGTTGATATCTCTAATTGTGGAGGATTAAAACACTTCAGAAGATTTTGATGAGAATTCCATCGTGTGGAATATTTTCAACAGCCGGGAATGCTGAGAAAGGAGTTATAACACCTAAAAATGTATAATTAATAAACATTATATCTAGATTATTTTCTTAAATAGCCACAAAATTAAAGGCAAGCATGTATTTTGAAATGAACAGGCTTTGGAGTTCGCTTCTTTACAGAGTGATATGTCTCCAAGGCATCGTGGAGGCTCAATTCTGAAGATCCCAAGTTCCATTGCCATTGCGCCAGACACTTTGACCACGGATTGTTAACGGTTTTCACATTAAGTAGGCAAATGCTGAGATGGTTCCCCTTCAACCATGACTTTCCGTCCACTACCTTATTTTACCGTCATTTTAGTTCATATGTTTCATCCACTGTGTTTCAGGGTTGCAGGGCCAGGTGATGATGAGTAGTGCTTTGGGGCTGACGGTGGAGTTTGCACTGTCCAAGATTTTACCCAGGGCTTGGCTGACTGCAGCCCCTTTTTGGTGAGGAACCGTTTTATTCCGCGGCCTCCCGGTTGAAAATGGTTAAAGCAGGATCGTCAGAACTGTGTCATTCTCGAATCATTAGGAACCACAATCTTGCTAGGACGCATCGTTGTCCGAATGTGTTCACTCTTCAGGTTTCGCTTTCCTCTCCACCTGCTCTTAATTTGTATCTTTTATTTGGTTTAGGCCAGTAATCAGATATACATCTGTAATAAATTATAATTAATTGGTGCCTGAGAAGAAATAACCAATTGGTATTTTAGCATTATATGTTCATAGTTCCAAAACTCTATATTTTCGTGCGTTGCTTCGTCTGTAATGTCGACCTTATCTTATTTTCTGGTTATTTTCTGAAGTATAAGCAGTATTTAATAAAAGTTGTTAACAGGAAATATTTTGTTTTAATTGAAGCTGAACTCGCTTGCAACAAAGCTCTGTGGAATGCTTTCTGTGCCAAACAAGAATGACGTAATTGGGTTTATGATAGCCAGAATTACGGAAGCGTGTCGCTGTTATATCAATCAACAGACGCCGAGCAAAGAATGCTTTATCTCACAAAGCACGTGTACGGAGGCAGCAATGTCGGCGCCTTCTAATTTGTTTTTGTCATTCGATGGATAAAAGGATATAATAGTCATCTCATTAAAACTAGGAAGGATGCCAAGAATCAGTGATGGATGTAAGTCTGTTTTGGGACTTCCAGCCTGCATAACCTCGTGTAGAATTACAGAACGTAAATCACATTATTTTATCTTAAAGTGACAGAACTCTATGCAAGGAATATAATGTGTTTCCAACTTCTTTTAATGAATTGATTCATGCATGGTGTTAAATACACAACTGCATAAACCAGATATTTACTTTCTCTAACGAGTACTATGTAAATTGTACGTAGTAGTAGAGTAGGTATTGTATTCCACTTAAAAGTTCTATACCGAAATTGCTCCGGAAATACTATATTAGGTTCCTTGAATAAAAAGGACAAAACAAAACTTTTTATAAAAGGCCCGTGTGCGAGTGTGTGTGTGTGCGAGTGTGTGTGTGTGAGCAGCTTACTAAAAAACAAAACTTGTTTAATACCAATCTTGTTATTTAAGTTCAGCATCTTTCAAGGATGCAACATGAAGATTTTCAGGAGAATCTCCACAGTCCCAACTACCCCTTACTTGGAATATTTTTCGATTTTGATTTTCTCAAAAGAAGTTCTAACGCTTTTCAATAAAGTACTATATGTTTAAGATCTTTCTATGACAAACGGAATGTATACCTTGGATTTTATTGGAATAGCGTCTGAAGAACTGTAAATTATGGATGTCCTATAACTTGTTAACTGTAAGATATAGACAAAAATTTAGTAAACCAAAAATGTTAAAGCACACAATTTTTATATGTGCTTTAACATATATATTATATATAGCTTCCGCTATGTGAACAATTGAAGTTCAGTTCTCTTTGCATGCCCAGGAGTATAACAAAAGATAGGTGAAACGAAAGGCGACATCCCGCTGGAGAAAGTTTTAATTAGTTTTAAATTGAAACTAATAATAAGGAATGTCTGAGAAAGGGTAACTCTTCAAAAAATAAATGAGCATATTTGCATACATTTTTGTAGAGTTATTGGTTGTAGAGTAATAAGGAATGTCTGGGAAAGGGTTATATATATACTATTCATTTATTTTTGTAGAGTTATTGGTTTCAATTTAAAATTAATTAAAATGTTCTCCAGTGGGAAGTCATCTTTCGTTCCATTTCTCTTTTGTTATAATCCTGGGCATGCACAGAGAAACGGGCTTCAATTGTTCACATAGTGGCAGCTTTTAAAAGACTTGAATATCGTTTTAGCCTAGTGTACTTCTTAATTTCCCTTCTACTTAGAAGGAAGAAAATAATAAGACCATTTCTACTAATGTTTATCTCAATTACGTAATGTAGACCAAAAATATTTGGTAAGAAAAATGTTCTTTTGCAGAACAGGTAGAGAAACTCAAGTGAACGGAATACACCAGTTTTTATTTTGCGAATATTAGCCTAATTCGTCCTTCTCTTCTCCAATATAGTGTTTTGCGGTTAGCTCTGCTGTTTGTGTTGGAGTTCCTTGGCTAACAATCAAATTGAAGAACAAAATAGGGGCGGATGTGTTCGTGTGTGTGATGTCTAAGGAGAATCCACACTGCAGCCATTGGCTTATATTATACGTCTGACCACGGGAGGATAATATGAGATGAGAGTATTTTCAAAGGGCGGCCGAAACCGGACGGCGAAGGAAGAGACACCGCAGAGGGTCACTAGCATATTCCAAGCCGTTCTTCATTCCGACGCGGGGAGCAGAAGGAGTCCAAGCCTCAGGTCGTCTACAGACGACTTCTAACGCCCTTCCGCCTCCGAGAGCTGTATTCCCAGAGCACAGTTACCACCATGGAAGCGCGTCGTCACCACCACAGTCCTCCTCGGCATTTACAGCCCTGAAAGAGGAAATGAAGAAACCTCTCCAGAATTTGCCTTGTGACCCCGGAAAAAACGGAAAAAGACGCATAGGTCAGAGAGGTCGGCCGAGGTCTGCTAGTCTCAGACGAAACGCCTGATCCACCTGGCTCGGTAGCAGTGACCGATAAACTGTACTTCTCTATTGGACGTAATATACGTATACGTAAATGTATATTGGTAATAAAGACTTCATATACTTTCTTAAATATTCATTTGATTGATGATAGTGGTGATGATGATGAGGGTGATGATGATGAGGGTGATGATGATGAGGATGATGATGAGGGTGATGATGATGATGAGGGTGATGATGATGAGGATGATGATGAGGGTGATGATGATGATGAGGATGATGATGATGAGGGTGATGATGATGATGAGGATGATGATGATGAGGGTGATGATGATGATGAGGATGATGATGATGAGGGTGATGATGATGATGAGGATGATGATGATGAGGGTGATGATGATGATGATGAGGATGATGATGATGAGGGTGATGATGATGAGGATGATGATGATGAGGATGATGATGATGAGGGTGATGATGATGAGGGTGATGATGATGAGGGTGATGATGAGGGTGATGATGATGATGAGGGTGATGATGATGAGGATGATGATGATGAGGGTGATGATGATGCTGAGGATGATGATGATGAGGATGATGATGATGAGGGTGATGATGATGAGGGTGATGATGATGAGGATGATGATGAGGGTGATGATGATGAGGGTGATGATGATGAGGATGATGATGATGAGGGTGATGATGATGAGGGTGATGATGATGAGGGTGATGATGATGAGGGTGATGATGATGAGGGTGATGATGATGAGGGTGATGATGATGATGAGGGTGATGATGATGAGGATGATGATGAGGGTGATGATGATGAGGGTGATGATGATGAGGGTGATGATGATGATGATGAGGGTGATGATGATGAGGATGATGATGAGGGTGATGATGAGGATGATGATGATGAAGATGATGATGATGAGGGTGATGATGATGAGGGTGATGATGAGGGTGATGATGATGATGGTGATGATAATGAGGGTGATGATGATGAGGATGATGATGATGAGGATGATGATGATGAGGGTGATGATGATGATGATGAGGGTGATGATAATGAGGGTGATGATCATGATGAGGGTGATGATGATGATGAGGGTGATGATGATGAGGATGATGATGAGGATGATGATGATGAGGATGATGATGATGAGGGTGATGATGAGGGTGATGATGATGATGAGGATGATGATGATGATGAGGGTGATGATGATGAGGGTGATGATGATGAGGATGATGATGAGGATGATGATGATGAGGATGATGATGATGAGGATGATGATGATGAGGGTGATGATGATGAGGGTGATGATGAGGGTGATGATGAGGGTGATGATGATGGTGATGATAATGAGGGTGATGATGATGATGAGGAGGGTGATGTCGATGAGGGTGATGCAACCTGTAGGTTGGTTGGAACCGGGGCGGAATCATGGGAGATACCAAAATCTGACGGGATGACACCGTATGGTTTTCCCAATGCTTTCCGTGGGATGGAGGTGTAGGGACAAAACATTCAGGCAAAAGAAGCAGTGGGAAGAAATGCTGGTTGAGCAAGCAGCCCCATATCCCTCGGGAATTGAACCCGGGGGCCTCGCTCCAGAGGCAGGCCCACTACCACTACCCTACGAGGACGTCTTCGGTCTATTAGAATTGTACAAACCGTAAAACTTATCAGAAACTTTATGCTCACCATTTGTTTCGAAAACTATACAATAACAGATATTTCAGTTTTTCATTGTGTAATCCATTAGAATTTATACCCCGTGATGAAGCTACTGTCATAAATATTGGCTTGATTTTTGCATGAAAAAGTCACACACACACACACACACACACACACACACACAGTCACAGTTTTCGAAATTCTATGTCTGCCTTTGAAGAGCTCATTAATATATAAATTAGTAACAAAGTTTAGAACACCCAGAGCACCTTCGGTTACAGCTTTATTATATACCATGTTCCTGAATTACCGTCCATTCCTGAAAGTTATACCTCGAAGTTGAGGAAGTTAGTTGTTTTCTGCAGGGGTTTCAGGAAAGGCACAAATATTAATAATTTTCGAGTTGTAGCTCTGACGACAATGTACATAATGATCACTATGCTTCACAGGTATAAACTTCTACAAAGGGGAGCAAAATTCGAGCTCGGAATCTCATTGTTATTAGCTCGCCGACCTAATGACTCGTAAACAAAGCACACTTGTAGATATGTAGATCAACGAATAACAAGGAATAATCTCGGAAATGCTCAGCTCTGCAAAAACTGTATTTGACATAACTTGTGTGTTTTAACGAGACCTACAATTTGTGTGCAGTAAAACTTTGTCTATCTCTTACGGTTTGTCAATTGTGCAAAATGCATCCAAAATGATGAAGCTATTCCCAGGAAATTCAATTTATGGTATTGTAATTCAATATATGTATCCTTAATATATGGTATTGCAATCAAAATTGTTAGTCATTTTTAGGAAAATCAAATGTTTTGTAAATGTCTCCATGTTAAGGGTAGTTTTGGGTGGGGGATTGTCTTAAAAATCTTCGTGTCCATAGCTAAGCTGTCCACAGTCACACATATACAGACACATACACACATGCACGCACAGACCTTTTCTAAAAATGTTTGTTTTTCTGTTTTTTGCGCTCAGGGGTCCTCGAAAGCTCGGTAGCGAATTATTGGGTGTACCTGCTCTATACACTATATACTTATAAAGTACGCGTAGAAAATGTAAATAGCAACATCTCAACAAAAACACAAGAAAGATAAGAATCACAGACTTTCAAAAAGGACGCGCTTACATGTGAAAAACGTAAACATAGAACAAGAAACTTTTAAAAAGCTTAACGCTGAAAAAAAAAATAACACATATTCTATGCAGATTGACCACTACACTGTATCTCTTGTGTCTATCTCTGTTAGTTACATCCTTGAAGGCATCTTCTTCCTCTTCTTATTTCTCGGAGTACACTGCTCTTTGTACGACTTATATCACCAAGGATTTAAAAGCAATACCTTCAGTCGTAAGCCTATTAAATTTACAAAGCACTGGACTTAAACACAAAGTTTGGTATTAGTTCAGCTTTTACCAAAATGCTTGTTTTAGTTATTAATCTCAAAACATATACTTTCTTTAGATGTTGCGCAAGTTCAGGTGAAATTTCTCTGCCTACACCGTAGGCAAAATATTTTTTTGAATATCTCGACAGAAGCCAGAAAAATTAGTATTTTACTTTATATGTGCCCACTAAAATGTTTAAATATAAAAAGTATCCAATGAACATTTAGTATCTTTCATTTTCAAAATTTATATTACTTTACTGTAAAAAGGGCACAATGAGCAAAAATGTGAAATTAATTTATATACCTCAGAGGTTTTATTCTGCTTAATTGTAATTATATGATATTTATACTAACAGTAATAGTAATAGTAGTAGTAGTAATAATAGCAGTAATAATAATAATAATAATAATAATAATAATAATAATAATAATAATAAATCACAAACATATATAAGTGAACTTTAACACTTTGCAGTAAACCAATTAGGAAATAAGAGGTAGTAGTCACCGGTACTTTCGAGGGCATCTACCCAAGTATGAAGTGCGGAAAAAGTTGAGGTAGATATCAAGGTCTTCTGGATTCTTAGCAAGCAGTAACATCCAAAATGCTGCACTACAGGGTGGTCCGACGGCAAACCCGTAGGCACGAAACCTGTTTATGTTCATGTGTGCATAATCGCTAATAATAAAGTGAATTATCTATTGCACGATCTTCTTGTTCAACAGTATCATGCATGGGAGTGCACAACACACTTGACTTGGTACACATTCTTGGTAGTGACGGATGCAGCTAATTCTCGCTTTAGGTAAACGTTGCGTATTTGTGCAGCGCTCGTGTGTTCCGTCACGAGAAACTAGCATAACTCAAATAATTGAAGCAGTCCATGAAAATAATTGACATCTATGTGGAAGACGGCATTATTTCAGTTGTAATTTTGCAGTTAATAAAATTAATTCATGGGTCATTTCATTAGTCATGGCAACTATGTTACTTCTTTCACTAATGTCATAGCAATGAAGCGTAAATCACATCAGTGTTCTATTACTCACAAAATACGCATAGAAGTCAATACCGTGCACTTAAATTAATTTCCAAACTCGGTAGATATTCCATCCTTTCCACTGTGCTTGACAGGATCTGCAATTTGGGCTGTAGCATTTGGTCATTACGCCAGCAGATTATGCAGTGTTTCCGATTGAAGACTTCAGCCAACGTACAACATACTGATACAGCAAAGCTGTGTCTTCAAGTGATTTTATTACTTTAGTACATTTCTTTCACTCTTATTTAAGAATGCTGTTCAGTTTCGCTTACAACCTTCTTGAAGCTGAGTGATAGCACACTAATATGCATTGGCCTTAATGGGATACTCTCACATATTTAAAGGTTACACAATAAGATTTCCATGACTTATGAATCGACCACAATATCAAGGATATAGGACCATAAACCAATTGCCTGTCTTTAAATGGGTGATAAACGGTAGAAGAGATAACCATTAAGTAAGGCACTTCTTTAGCAGTCATTCTCCTAAAAGCACCTCCAAGGTTCAGTATAAGCAGCAATATAAAGGTTGCCAGTAGCATTCACTTAATAGCCCTTACTACCAAAGGAATTAAGTGAAAGTTAAAATTCGCAAAAGGAAGTGTTCTGCTTTTACCAGAAGAATTACGTAAAAGTTAAAATTTGCTTTTTGTTTTGTTTCATTGTAATGAATCACCAATCAAATCTTTCACATTAAAATCTTTGTTAATTTTAAAAACGTTTTCTTCATTAAGATAGCTAAGAATTAGTAATATAAACCTTCTGATATAAATACAAGTTTCAACTATGCTGTGTACACTTAAGCATTCTTAATATATTTCTAAGGCTTGGGCTGACATTTACCTATTACATTCCATATTTTGTATGCGTTGGAATATATATTCTATCGTATTCCTTATTTTTCATTATTTTCATTATATTTTACACATTTGGATAAATAAGAAAAAACCTATTCAGGCGCTTTCTTCCTTATACCTGTGAAAACTCCCAATAAATATTGGAAGAAAATCCCGGCAAATTACGATTAGACTTTAGGCCTTCACGGGGACTTCATCTTTTCTTTCCTTCGCTCCTCTTGCTGCTGAGATTTACAAATATTAAGTAGCTTCCCTTCATGCTATCAAAAATGTCATAAATGCGACCGATTCTGAAATCTCTGTTTTACATGTTTTATAAACGTAACTGTTTAACCATCACACTACAAAAACCAATAAATAAATAACAAAGCACCACTTTATGCAGGATTACCATGTCTCTTTACACATAAGGTACAATCACGAGTACCGTAGTTGAATTTATAATAATTTATTGTCCTTTAAGAATCGCTTAAAATTTATGTAAATATATGCTATACTTCAGTCATATTACTGCGTTATATGTGCAGATTTTAATATTTCTCTCACTTCCTCCCTCAATCGCACCGTCTCCTTCTCTCCAATTTTCCTCCACACTGTTTACTTCTTTCCATAACCAAAGCACAATCTATATGATACTCTGATACCGGTTATAGGCACATATTTATATTATATATATATATATATATATATATAAAAAGATAAATATTATAGTACATAATACTAAACGGAAGGGATGCCTCGCCCACTGCTATCTAAGTGATATCCATTGCTGTTAACAACCCCAGGAGGAAGGACTGAAGTGAAGGAACCACAGAAATCTACAGACAGCAGGCAGACGGCTACGAAGACGCGCGGAAGTCTATAACAGTTCCGAGCTTGAGTCCCATTACTGGTGCTGCCCACAGAGGGCGATAAAAAAACCCGTTAAACTATGACGATCTTTAGTATCCACGAAGAATATTCCTTCCTTGGAGCAAGTATCTATGCCATCTGTCCAACACCACCGTATATCATAAACCTAGAAGCACCCTGAAGAAAATAGAATGAAATGGTCCTGAGGGAAAGGAAGTTGACTACCGAACAGGGAAAACTATCAAAAACTAAGTTTAGTATGAGTAATAGGAGGGATCGAACCCGTGATTACCCCACGTATCTGTGGAACCTTCTCGCTCGATAGTAAGGAAAATTTGTGCCTGTTTCTCAGCTTGTTTTTCAATTTCTAATGTGCACGTTTGTGTTGTAAGGGCTTTGTGCATACAGATCTTAAATATTTACCATAATGGAAATGTTGTAACTAAAAGATGTCAGAAATATTATTCTGATCACAACTTCTTACGCAACACTTTAAAATAGCGGCTGTGTTTCATTCACGTGATTTTCTCTATGTTCTGCAAACAAGCTTGTTACAAGATGCTACAATTTTATTTACTTCATGCCGATCGAGATATATTACCAAAAATGGTCTTAATACATTAGTTCCTTATAAGAGAAGGGAACTAAGGGAATACATTAGGTTACAACGATAGTCAAATCTTTTGAAAGCTGACACTAAGCGATGGACATTGAAATTCGCTTCTCTTTGCAAAGCTAGAAGTAAAAAACACCCGACTGACGACTTCCTGTTTGAAAAAGTGTATTTTAAAACTGAAACAAATAACAAAATACCTCGGAAATGGTTAGCTCCACAACGAAAATGTATATGAGATAAATTGTGTGCTTTGGCAGGATTTAGATGGTATGAGTAATAAGTTTTGGTCTATCTCTTACGGTTTACAAGTTATACAAAAGTCATCCAGAATGAAGAGAGTTTCAGAGGCTATTTCCAAAATTCAAGATATACATATTATTTGCCATGTAAGTATCTTAAGAGTAGTTTGGGGTGGGGGATTCTCTTGAAAATCTTTGTGTCACCTGAGAAGAAACTAAACTTAAATACCAAGTGGTTGCTAGTAGTTATACTGTCCAAAAACACACAGACACACGAACATTTTTCTCAAAACATTCTTTTTAAATTCTATGTTTTTAAAAAAATATGTTTCCGGTGAAATATTGCCAAAGAATTTTTGTGTGGAATACAATATCTTCTCTACCTTCTATGCACGTACGTAGTACTCGGTAGCGAAAGTAATAATAAACGAAGTATTCCTACTCTTTTTAATTCGTGCGCGAGTAGAACCCTTTGTTTTAGGGAATGCTAATTGAGATGCCGAAAAAGCTTCTCTCTAAGTTGGGTATAAGTTATGTTACATCTCAATTTTGATGACAGTTGGTTTGGTCATTCTGAACGGAAATGGATCAGAAAAGAATAAAAAATGCACTATTGTTACATGTAGGGTAAAGAAAGATTATAAAAGAAGTTTAAGTGGGAAACGTGGCTCTAAAGCAAACAGCCAAGGTTAATAATATATCAAGAAGAATAAATCAGTCAAATGGAAAAGCCACAACAGCTAATAATAAAAATCTTATGTGTTCGATTCACAAGATATTCTCTACCCGTTCAATAAACAAACTATTGTTAGAAAAGATAATTCCTCTATTTAGTTTATGCTAATCCAGATAAACACTAGTAGAAATAGTCTTATTACTCGCGTTGTTAAGCAGAAGGGGGATAAGTGAATACACTAGGCTAAAGCGATAGTCAAATATTTAAAAGCTGGCGTATGGGATTATTTTGAAATTCAGTTGTTGTTTTTTTCTCTTTATATGACCAGGAGTAAAACGATGATATGAAACAATTAACTACTTCCCGTTTGAGAAAAGTATAGCCATTTTAAAATTGAAGACAATCACTACGATTGTCTCAAAAATGGTTAACTCCACAGAAAACAAAAGTTTATCTGACCTAGGTTGTGTGGTTTAACGAGATCTACAAATTTTCTTCTAAGATTTTGTCTATATCTTTACGTTTACCGGTTATGCTCCAGAATAAAGAGGTTTTCAGATACAATTACCCAAAAGTTCAAGATATAGATTTTAATTCCATGTAAATATGTGCAATATGTGGCATTTTAAACAAAATCATTTGAGCTACTTTTGAGCAAATCGAAAAATTAGAAAGAAAAAAAGTCCATGTAAAAGGTAGCTTAAGGTGCGGGATATTTCTTAAAACCTTCGTGTCGCATCTTTGGGAAATACTAAACTTAAACACCAAGGTTGGTAACCGAATATTTGTTTTTGAATTATATAGTTCATAGACACCCCACACAAGTGCGCCCATACACTGAATGCTCTTTTAGTTTCTCCACACGTACTATGTACCCACACAGTGTATAGAGAAAGTATTATATTGCACCCAAAAATTCTATAGCAAGATTTCACCTGAAATATATATTATGAGACACCCTGAATGAATAAAAAAAAAAAGGCATTTTTAGATAAATGGCTTTATGTGCCTATCTGTCAGTGCGTGTGCCTGTGAAATGGAAATGGCGTGTTGTTTATGGACGCTCTTTAACCACTGTGGTTCTAAGTTGGGCGTGAAAGACCGCTTAATTTTGCTCAGAGGTATCTCTGTCAGGCTCGAGGTTCTTTTACGTGCCGTAAATCTACGACATGGGACCAACGGCTTTACTTCCCTTCCGAAGGAAGCCATGCTAAGGATTTTTACACCCAAAAAAAATCCATCGTCCTCCGACGGGTTTGAACCCGCGACTTTGAGTATAGGAAGTTAGCATGGTAACTATTACACCACGGAGGACGACAGATATGGGCAACATAGCTCAAAAATAAAAAGTCCGTTAAATACCAAATTTAAGTTCAGTGTCTTCCAAGGATGTGACACGAAGATTTTCAAGAAAATCCCCCATGTCTAACTACCCTTATATGGAAATATTTTAGAAAATGGCCCTAAGGATTTAGATTAAAATATCGTATATTTACATGATATATAAAAATGATATCTTGAATTTTCTGGGAATAGCCTCTGAAGACATGTTTATTCTGAATGAATTTTGCGGATTTTTCATAAACAATAAGAAATAGACAAAAACTTAATAAATATGTAGAGTTCGTTAAAACACACAATTTATGTTTTATACTTTTTTCGTGGAGTTGGCCGTTTTTGAGATATTCCTTATTACTAGTTTCAGTTTATAAACGCTTGCACGTTTCTCATATGGGAATTTTTCAACTCCTAGCCATAGAAACACAGGAATTTCAATCAAATAGGAACTCACTTTTAAGAGACTTGACTATAGCTTTAGCCTAGTGTAATCACTTATTTCTCTTCTACAGGAGGTGCCGGGGAACGGGCGATTTTGTATCGATTAGTATCAAAGGTTACTTGAAGTTGGCGATACCGCGTCATTGTTTTCCTTATTGTTTGCAATTTCAGTTGCAATGGAGCGTTGGACGGGAGAGCAGCATGTCGTCATAGTGAAAGCTTGCTGCAAAAACAATGATAGTTATGAAGCTGCGCGACGAGAATTTCGGCGTCATTTCCAACTTGGACGTGACGATCCAGTTCCGTCAGCTCACGCTATCAAGACATGGGTAAGCAAATCGGAAACAGCCGGATCTGCGTCCAGGACCAAGAAGAACTGTTCGAACGCCGGAGGCCATTCAAAGAGTCAACGCCGCCGTCCAGCAGAGTCAACAGCGTTCTGCTCGGCGACATGCTCTGTTATTAGGTTTGTCCCGTCGCACTCTTGGCAGAATATTGTTTTCAGATCTGAAACTGCATCCATACAAAATTTAGATTGTCCAAACATTGAAGCCAGGTATACCAAGCTTCGGTTAAGTTTCGCTTCAAAACTCCCTAACAAAATGTGAGGAAGATCATATGCTTCTAAAGAACGTGTGGATGTCCTATGAAGCTCACTTCCATTTAAATGGTTATGTTAATAAGCAAAACTTTCGCTATTGGACTGCAGAGAATCCCCAACAGAAACCGCACAGTGTCGTGTGCAGTCTCAGCAAACGGGATGATACAGCCATAAATATTCTCGCAGTGTGAGTCGTGGCCCCTCCTGCTGAAACCACGTGGTTTCGTTTAAATCAAGTTGCTGAGGAATGTTTCAATCATATTGACGTAACATTGGGAGTTCATAGTCACAGCGTTGCCCTCATTATCTTCAAAAAGGTATGCACCACGTAACTTTGCGCAAGATCTCAGCGTTGACGGCCAGATCTCCTGATGTATCAATGGGCGATTTCTTTTTGAGGGTGTTTTTATAAAGAATAGTGCGTTTGGTAATCGTCCTCGCACCATAAATGGACTTAAGGCTAGGATACGCGAAAAGGTTGCTTCAATCAACGTTGAGATCTTGCGCAAACTTTCTCAAACGTGTCCAGGCAAAGCGAATCGAACCTAATTTGTTTCACATAGCGACCTGCTTTTAAAAGATTTGACTATTGCTTTAGCATAATGTGTTTCCTTATTTCCCTTCTACTTACAATGAAGGAAGTAATAAGACCAATTTTGATAATGTTTATCTCGATTAGCATGATGCAGATAAAAGAATAATCATTTGTAAGAATAGTTTGTATTTGGAACAGCTAGGGAAAGTTATGTGAATGGAAAACATCATATTTTTACTGTATTTTCTTCACAATTAATTTGTAACTAAAATATACATATGCGGTCATTAACCCTTGCACTAAGTACCTAAGTGTTTGTTTAATATCTGTTAATAATCTGACACGGTTGAAGATGTTTTATGTAGTTTTATGTAGTTTCTCCATGTTCCATTCTATTGTTACAACATTGTTTAGTTTGGGAGTCTCGTATGTGTGAGAATATGTGTGTTACAATATTTCAAATTTTAAACTCACCACAAGGAATATTCATTATCTGTAGTTAAATAAGATTAATATTCGGAAAAATACAATTTTATTCATACGAATAGTGTTGCAATCATAACTCTAAACACTGCTACAATTGGTCAGAGCTTATAAGAAACTAAATTAAATAGGTGCTTTGTATGCACTGACATTATATATGGGCCTTAATAGAGACCGTCGCAGGTTATTTTTTTGAAGTGCTTAACACACGTTTCGACTACTCAAGCTTTCAGAGATGCTGTAAATGGTGCCTATGTCTAAATGAACTCGGAGTCCATTAAGGTGAGAGCTATTCAACATTTTCTTATGAGAATGACGGAAAATCCAAGAGAAAACATCCAGGAAATTCACCCCAATCGCATCCCTAATTTTTCACTAAATTTCTTTATTAAAAATTTGATGTTTTCCATTTACACGACTTTCTCTACAACAAACAAACTGCTTACAAAATATTGTTCTTCTTTCTGCTTCATGCTAATCGAGATATACATTAGCTGAATGGTCTCACTACTTAGTCCCTTATAAGTAGAAAGGAACTAAGGCAATAAACACCGAGCTGGATGGCTGAGACTGTTTCGTCTGCAGTTCACATTCGGGAGGTCCGAGTTCACCGGGCTACCTAAAACCATGAGCTTTATCAGGGTTTCCCCGGGTCACCAGGTGAATGCAGGGTGGGTTTCTTTCATCCCCCCTGCCCTTCCATGTCGTTTCCATTGTCACCTCCTTTGTCCCACTACCCGTTGACTTCTTTCCGGGTCGGAAGTATTGACGATGGTGCTCGATGCGGCGTGGCATGGAAAATGGATGCTCTGAGTGAATATCTACATTGCCCATATTCAGCTGCTTACCAGGATGCCACTCCTGAAGGGAGCGTTCAGCCCAATGTGGAACGGCAGGCCCCGGTCTACCTGTCCGACTGTCGGGGTGCTTCAATCTGGAAATTATAGGGACCCTGTCATTACGGCGCCGTCGCTCCTGGTTCCGGCCACCTGGTATATCCTCTCACCTCATTCCTCCCTCCTAGGGACGCCCCTAGGCCAGCAGTAAAACAAAAGATGCACGAATGACTTCCTCTTTGGGAAAAGTATAAGTATTTTAAAATTGAAACCAATAATAAGGAATATTTCAGAAATGTATAGAAATAAAATGTGTGTTCCGACAAAATCTACAATTTTGAGCAGTAAGATTTTGTCTATCTTTCACGGCTTACCAGTTATGCAGAAGTCATTCAGAAGGAAGAGGAGCTCAGAGGCTATTCTCAGGAAACTCAAGATGTAAATTTTATTTGGCAGGTAAATATCTTTAATACGGTGTTTAAATCAAAAGAGTTAGAGCCATTTTTAAACAAATAAGAGGTTTCGAAAATTTTTCCATGTGAAGGGTAGTTTGGGAAGGGTATTTTTTTTTTCTGAAAATCTTCGTGTCGCATCTAGGAAGATACTAAACATAAATACCAGTTTGCTGTTTAATGGACTATTCGTTTTGAGTTTTGCTGTCCACAGGCAAACACACACACGCACAAACACAATGGTCTTTTCTAAAAAGGTATAATCTCGGTAGCGAATTTTTTGGTGGTATGCAATACCCTTCCTACCTACTATGTCCATGCTCTATACGTGCTAGACATATAAAAATAATAAGAAATTACAAAACCCTGACATATGACGAATTTTTATTTATCAGAATGGAGACTGGTCATAAGCAGTTTAGCAATTAAATGTCTTATTAGAAATCAATGTAGTTGCTGAGAGGCGCATGCGCTCAGAGGTAAAATGTAAAGTGGGCTCTAATCCTGGAGACAGATAGCACATTATCTTTCTTGACTGCAGTAAACGCTGACATTCCTATAAGCATTACTTTCTAGATCATTTGAACACTTGAGTCTTGATAAAATCAGTTTACCCTGGCAAGAAAAATGTTCCAATTAAATATTCATCTTTGCACAGAGATATAATTGCTGACCATGTAGACAAAACAGACAACAAATGCGGATACTTTTCTCAGAACTGGTTGTTGCATATATGGAAGAGTTTGTCAAATGTTTACTTAGAGAACATACAATTTACTAATTTTGCCTACAAAGTAAGCTACACAACTTGATATATTACGTCTATTTCTTCATCGAGTCATTTCAAGCTTTACAATCAAAATAACCTTTGACACACTAGTGTCAGATTTTGATTTGGGTCATCACTGTATGGCAGACAGAGAGAAATGGACCTTGAATGCACATGGATCCATTACATCTAGAATTAGAGTGTAAAGAAATAAAAATAAGGAAGGATCGTTCCAGATAGTAAAATAATTATGTAACTTGAAAAGAGATATTATCAAATAAGTTTGCAGATTACTTCAAGTTAACTACTAGTAGCTTCCTAAATCACTCAATTTAAGCCCATAAAATGGTTCGCAAATGATGCAGTGATTTCAAAATAAGAATTTATCCCTTGCATGTGTGTGTGTTTGCTAAATATTTAATTTTACTCATAAGGCATGATTAGGGAAAAGAATTACTCCAACCCGTGCCGTACTGAAAAAATAAAAATTCGGAAATGTATTTTACTAGCTGGTTAAACTGAGTTTAGAGCAAAATGCATTATATATGCACAGCCGAAATAGAATGAAGGGGAAAAAAAAGGAATGCTTTTTTGGTTAATACTGACAAGTGTTAGTTACAGAAGGTTTTGTTAGTTCGAATAAGAAAACAGATAAAACTGCGGAATGAAACAATTGATGTGTTGCATTCACATAACTTTCTCTATTAGTTCCGCACACAAACTATTCTTACAAAAGACTATTATTTTATCTATATCGTACTAATTGACATAAATATTCCCAGAACTGGTGCGACTTCATGCTTCCTTGTAAGTACAAGGAAAATAAGGGAATACACTAGACTAAAGCAATATAGTCAAATCTTTTAAAAATCATCGCTATGTGAAACAATTGAAGTTCGATTCGCTTTGCATGCCCAGCAGTAAAACAAGAGAGCTGAAACGAAAACGAAAGGTGACCTCCCATGTGAGAAAAGTTGACTAATCAAAACTGAAACGAATAATAAGGAATATATCGCAAACGGTGATATACATAAAACTACATTTTTTGTGTGGTAAGTTTTGTATATCTCTTTCGATTTAACAGTTATGAAAATTTCAGCAAAATTCATCCAGAATAAAGAGGTCTACACAGACCATTCCCAGAAAATTCAAGGTATACACTTCATTTGTGATGCAGGTAAATATCTTTAATATGCGGTATTTATTTTCAAAATTTTTCCCATGTGAAGGTTAGGCGTAGGGGATTTTCTTAAAAATGTTCGTGTCGTAACCCAGGAAGATACTTAACACAAATACCAAGTTTGGAGTTTAACAGTCTTTTCGCTTTTGAACTATATTGTCCAGACACACACACCGGGACTTTTTCTAAAAAAAAAAAAATGGGTTATTTGGCCTCAGAGGACCTCCTAGCATATATTTACGGTAAAATCTCGGCATAAAAATAATACAATACCTTCTCTAGTACTATGTACATTGCATTACACACGTACTAGAGAAAGTAAAAATGCCGAGGATTTATTTCCAAAACATTGATTAAATTTATAAATGAAACAAATAATTAGAGAATTCATCTTTATTAATAAACGAAACGATTGTATACTAATGGATAGTATAAACTGCAAAAAAAAAAAAAAAATCAAAATATGAATGTTACAGGTTTATACAAGTCGATATTCTGCAAGCATATTTTTTGATGCCTGAAACGTCAGTTCGAGAGCACAAAGGTAAAGTATTATTGCCACGGCGTATTTGAAAGCACTTCCTTTCTCCCTCACACATTTCCGTGAAATGGGTAAGAGAGAGAGAGAGAGAGAGGTATATATTTTCTATTGTACTTCATATATCTATCAACCGCTTACACCACATCAGGTCCTAAAATGTATTATCTATTCATGACCCAAACCGCAGGATACAATAAAAACGCGTGCAATCACAAGTGTAGCAATTGTATAGTATACATTTAAAGAGTTTAATTAATCAATATATATATGAAATTAGCATGTTCTAAACCGTGATGATCCATAAAACTAATTTCTGTGAGAAGTGCCAGAGTCATTATATTGAATTACAGATATGATGTATAAATCTGATTTGAACCCATTACGCAAAGTATCATAGATATTGACTACTAGGGGGTGTTCAGAAAATAACATAATGTTGATGTTGTGACAGTTACCCTAATGCAACTGTTACATATGTAATGGAGACAGACAGTACTGTTTACCCATTAACGGTTACAAAAGTAACAAACACAAAGTAGTGTGTAGTGTAGTGTTCCGGAGGGGGTTCCGCATCTCCACCAGTGATTAAGCTTTCTGTACGTCAGACTCCTGGAGGGCAGGATAAGATGAGAGAAATTACAGAGGGCAGCCAGAGCCAGACCGCGACAGGGAGCCATCGAGGAGAGTCCCAAACAGTGTTTCATCTCGACGCGGTGAGCGCTAGGAGCCCGCGCCTCAGCCTGAATAAACGCCTCGACGACCCCCGGAACCATCCTGCCGACGAGAGCTAAGTTTCCAAAGTGCAATCATCTCAACGAGAGGGCGCCACCTACGCAGTCCTCGCCGACACTTACAACCCTGAAACTTAGACAGACGGATGAAATAGAGATGAAAGGGAGGGACAGGGAATTCAGGGGAATGAAGAATCCTCCCCAACATTCACATACTGACCCGGGAAACCCCCGAAAATACTCATGAGTCAAAGAAGTCAGCCGCGGGGAAACGATTCCATGACCTCACGAATGCCAGTCTCAGGTGAAACTCGGCTTGAGATACACAAAGTAACTTGCTACTCACTATCGGTTACCAAAGTAACAAAGAGAGTAACTGCTTACACATTTGCGGTTACAAAGGTAAGAACACAAAGTAAGTGGTTAACTAATAGCGGTTACCATAGTAATGAAGCCAGTAACTAATTGCCCATTTACTGTTACAAAAATAATACATACTAAGTAACTAGTTTCCCAATACGGGTTACAAAAGTAACAGAGCTAGTGACTAGTTATCCATTTACGGATACAAAGCTAAGGAATACAATGAAACTAGTTACCCAAAAACGATTATGAATGTAACGAATACGGAGTAACTATTTACCCAATGGTTTCCCATTAACGGTTAAAGATATGATGAATGCAAATTCACTAGTTACCTCATAACGGTTACTAAAGTAACGTAGACAGTAACTAGCTACTTATTAATGGATACAAATAAAACGAAAACAAATTTATTATTCACCCAAAAACGGTTATTAAAGTAATGTAGACAGTAACTGGTTAGCTATTAATGGATACAAATGAAACGAATACAAATTTACTATTTACCCAATAACGGTTACTCAAATAACGTAAACTTAGTATTTCAGTTCCGTATTCTCCAAGTATGCGACACAACATTTTCAGGAAAACTCCTCAGCTCTAACTATTCTTTTCTTGGAAAAGTTTTCGAATTTTTCGACTGTCTGAAACATAGCTTTAATGATTTTAATTAAAATTTCATTTATTAAATATATTTAGAGGACAAATAAAATATATATCTTGAGCTTTCTGGGAAGAGTATCTAAGCCCTCTTCATTCTGGGTGCTTTGCACAGCTCGTAAATCATCAGATAGACACACAAATGTTAAATCTCCTTAACACACAATTTATTTCAAATATATTTTTGAGGAATGAAGTATTTGCGAAATATTCCTTATTATTGGCTTAAATCTTAATTCTCAAAGGTGGTGTCGTTATTTGTTTTTTCTTGGTCTTGGGTAAACAAAGACAAAAGAGTTTCAAATGCATCACATAACGGCCAGCTTTTTAAGGATTTGACTATAGCTTTAGTATAGTGCAGTCCCATGTTCCTTTGCATTCAATTAGGTAATTAGGTAATAAAGGCGTTTATGCAAATGTTTATCTGCATTTAGACTGTTTTGTTGAAGAATTTCAGAAAATCTCGTTAAAGATTCCCGAGTCGTTCGCTGCATATGATTGAAATCACTTATCAGAAATTAGTTAGATCAACTCTTTACGCAACATTAATCTTCTCTGTGAGCGATCGTGAATGGCATTGTATTACTAATATACCATCTGGCGGAAAAAAAGTGTTATTAATTTTTCACTTAGCTAGATATATTTTGTAACCAGCGCAGATTACCACGTCGTTTGTGATATTGGACAATAATGCGTGTTTGGGCGTTTATGTTTTTCTTCTTTTGAACATGGCCTTTCAGAAAGTCATTACCTTCTTTCATCTAGCGTCCTACGAGAATATTTAAGATATTTTTATTTATTTATTTTATTTTTGTAGTTTAACGGCCTTTAACCTGGTTGGTCATATCGGACGATGAAAGAAATTGGTGAAATGATGCTCAAATGATCTCGGGGTCCATGGAGCTTAAAGTTACTCGACAGTCGTCTTCTCAGGATAAGAGAAAAACCCGAAAAAAAACCTTATCCTTAAGGGAGATTCGAACACGCGAGCTGATGAATGTAAGGCAGACACTTTACCACCACCCAGGCATTTAAGTTACTATATGCTTAACCTTTGTCATGTTTATATCAGCAATAGCGATGGACTTTCCTTCAGTATATCTGCATCACGTGATGCTTAAGCTTAGACCCCTGTATACTTTAATATATCTCTACAAAACGTTTAATGTGCGCGCACAATTTTTATGGGCGCTTGGCTCTCTAGTCTGCATTCGGTAAGTTTTGCGTAAATTCGGAAGAAGAAAAGCCAATCATAATGAGACAACCATCAATCTTAAGGTCTCATTCCGTACATCCCAGAGTTCACACAAATGCACGGGCGCTGTGTTTCGTTTAAATAATCCAGCTAGTTTTCGGTAAATTAGACAATCTATTCACCGAAATGACTGAGGGCATCAAAGACCTTCTTTGGTTGACAACACTGCGGAAAGACAGGCGGGCGGGTTCTCTCCCCCATTCCGAGACTCACTTCCCTTAAAATCAGCACCCAATAAACGATCTGTGTGCAGGGAGGTAGAAGCAAGCACGAATGCATTTTGCGAATATAGCTCACCTTAATAATCAAGGTGTTGATAAAGCTAGAGAAACGTCAAATATCAAGTCTGTATTGACATCGTTTATATTGAAGCGTTGTTACAGCTAATTGTTATTGGGAACCTTTATGTAATGTAACTGCAAATGGATAATCGTGAAAAATAACTTAATCGCTATTGGTAACCGTTACAGGTAACCTTTAGCGGTTTTTATTGCGAGAGTAGTAACCGTTTGGTGAAAATAATTATTTGTCACATTCCTAGCAACTACGAATAAGAACAGTAAACATTAAAAGTTGTAGAGTCAAAATTAAAACCCAGTGAAATATATAATGAGGTTTTGAACACGATAACGGGTATAAAGCCGAATTCCGCCCATATTAAGTATTTTAACTGCAAGATCGACTATCTCAAAACTATTGCATTCTAAGTTTATTGATATTTCATTGAATAACGTGGTCTAATAAGGAAGATGTGTTTGATAGCATAGTTTTTTATTAAAATATATTATCAATTATTGTTTATAAAACATAAAATCCCAATTTATTAAGACCAAAGAGAACCAATAACAACACTGCATTTTTACATATCGAAGATTAAATTTATCCTCAACACTTTCTGTGAAAATTGGTCATTCGTATCTTCTTATTTCTCTGTGGAGGACTTACAAGAAAGCGCCTGGTGTCGGACGCCTATTGAGGAGCAGATGCTCTGGATCAGAGAGAAGGGTCATCAGCCTGATGCCTGGTAAGAAAGTGAGGAAGTGAATTGTATGAAATGAAAGATAATTATGGAGCAGTTGATGGCACGCATGGCGAGGGAAACCGAAGAACCCGGAGAAAGCCGGCCCCGGAACCGCTTCGTCCAGCACAAATCTCACTTGCGGTCCTTTAGGATCGAACCACCGAGGTGAGAGTTGAGCGGTCTAACGACTCGGCCATGGAGCCGCCTGTTATTTGAATCACAAAATGAAATTCACGGATAAATAATTTGATGTGCGCCATCCACAAGATTATCTCTACATCTGTATAACAAATTATTGTTCTTACTTAGTCCCTTATAAGTTGAAGGGAAATAAGGAAATGTCCTAGGCTAAACCGACATTCAAATGTTTTTAAATGTGGTTGCTATGGGATTGAAATACGTTTCTTTGTGTTGCCAAGCGCTGACAAGTTCCCGTATGAGAAAAGTTTTGAGTATTTTAGAACTCAAATCAAAAACAGTGAATATTTCGAAAACAAACAACTCCACGAAAAAATGTATATGACATTAATTGTGTGTTTTATTATCCAGGATAAAGAGGTCTTCAGAGGCTATTCCCAGAAAATTAAAAATATACATTTTATTTTTCTTGTCACGTAAATATCTTAAATATAAGAGATTTTAATCAAAACCGTTAGAGCCATTTTTGAAAAAAATTTTTTTTTAAAAATGTACCATGTAAAGTGTAGTTGGGAGTGGGAGAATTTTCTTGAAAATCTTCGTGGCGCATCCTTGGAAGATATTGAACTTGAATATCAAGTTTGGTATTTAACGGACTTTTCGTTTTGAGCTATACTGCTCACACATACACACAAACACACACACACATACAGACGCACACAGACATTTTTCTAATAATCTTTTTTTTTTATTTAGGAGATCCCAAAACATGTATTTCCTGTGAAATCTCGGCATTGAATTTTTCGGTTCAGTGCAATACATTCTCTATACACTATGTACATAGTACGTGCAGAGAAAGTAAAAAGGTTCAAAGTAAAACATGGAGAAAAAAGACTCAAATATAATTATAAAGAAAGCACCACATTGCTTAACATACGAAAGCTACCATTTTTAGAAATGACATCGATTTATAGAGCAAATCTTTCCCCAAAATTGTGCATACTCTACTTGAAACAGTATGTTGAAAGTGTTACACACCTCAAAGTGCTAAATGGTAGCTACAGCACCATTTTTAAAAACAGGATATGTGAAAATCACATGAATTTCTCTACCCACTCTTCAACAAACCATTTTTACAAAAACGTATTTTTCTATTTTACTTTAATTGAGGGAACTAAACATTTGTAAGTGTAGTTTTATTACATATTTTATTATCCGTACAATGGGAATAGGGTAGTACAGTAGGCTTAAGCAGTAATAACATCTTTCGTTGCTAAGTGATGGCCTTGAAATTCCTTTTCTTAGCATGACAAGGAGAGACCGGGAAATACGGAAAGAGAAACTGAAGGGAGATGTGAATAACCAATTCTTATTCGTGAAAAGCATAATTATGAAAATTAAAACAAATAACAAAGAATATCTTGGAAATGGTTAGGATTAGCATTACAGGGGAACAGAGTCCCTATACACTAAGGAGGGCCGTGCGTAGGCTCTTCTGGCTCTTTACGTCTTACGTAACCTCAAGGAGGGAGGGATGAGAGGAGAGACGTGAAGGGCATCCAGGTTCAAATGATAACGGGCGGAAGCATGGACGGGGTCCATAACAGTTACAGATAGAAGGTCTCCGACGCCGCCCGGTCCCATCCACGAGCCCCGAGCACTAGGTGGTTTCTCGAGGTGGTCCGAGCCCGATTTGGGTCCGATTAACAACACACCAGGATGAACCTATGACCGTGCGCATGCCACCATCCAGCCTCAACTGACAGACCGCCGTCGCTTGGTCCTTCAACCCTCAAAGAGATGAGAAGGCAATTATGAGAACAGGAACTTATGGACATAAATAAATAAAGAGATAAAAGCTGCAATACCATTCCCCAATACCTAATTTCTTTAACTGGGACATGTGTTCCAAACCCTTATAATTTATTCAACTTAAATATTTCTATTTCATTATATTTATAATTCTACAAATGTTGAAAATACAACTACACTAAAAGATGTTAAACATAACATTTACTTACCCCTTAAATAAGTACAATTAAGGTTTTATATTTTATACCTCCCTTCTAATTTATATTAGTTTTTATAAAAATAATTAAAGTTCCATTTACAATATGTTTACATAATTATAATTTATACAATTATAATTCTGTTATTTAATTATTCATTTGTTGTTATGTCCTTTCTGAACATTTCACTTTTATTATTTACGTATTGCATATAATTTTAGTTTATTCCACTTTATTTTATTATTATGATAATTGCCAACACATATATTATTTTAATTGCTTGCTTTTAATTGTTACATTTCAAGATGTTTTCCTGATATATGCTCTTACTATATAAAATACTAATGTACAGGTTTCCAGTATCAAACACTTAACCGGTAAAAAAAAAAAAAAAAAAAAAAAAAAAAAAAAAAAAAAAAAAAAAACAATAAAAAACTATATTGCACTAATTTACACTAAACTAAGCCGCCGATATCTTATAACAACTACGTGTACGGTTAACCAGTACAAGCTACATTATACAAAATAGTTACCATTTTATTTCTTTGTTTCTTTTATATTTCTATATAGCAAATCTACTTAAACTTCATATATAGTTTTCTAATTTACCATTATTTTATTTCATCTGAACAAGACAATAAGAAAGGGTTTAAATTAAGCAATTTGCATTATTATCCTCTACTATTATTTTTTAAGAATAAAAATTTTACATTCTTATTAGGTAATGTGCTTTCCATTACTAAGCGCTCATTTTTTATTGGGCGTTAGTTTTACGGGGAAGCATGAGCTGAGGGGAAGAAGAGAGAGATAGCCTGCCTATCTTTCCACAATGTTGTCAATCAAGGAAATTTTCTCTCTTTGGGGCCCTCTGCGTTATTGTGAATTGATTATCTTATTTACCGCGAACCAGCTGAATCATTAAGCAAACACAGCGCATCTGCATGAGCTTGAACTCCGGGATCCACTGACAGATTGAAACCTTAGCATCGAAGCTACAAGATATCTTAGCGAATAGCGTACTTCATGTCCCAAAGTGGTCGCTCTGCTTTCAAAATTGCACGAAAACTACACTGGAGAGCCGAGCGTCCAAGAAAATGTGCACGCACAGTATGTCTAGTGTTTACCTTTAACCTTTAAATTTTTGGTTATTTTCTTTACAATACTCATATCTGACACATACATAGGACCATTTTCTAAAAAAGATGTTTTACGTTTGAATAGGCCTCAGAACATGTATTTTCAGTAAAATTTAAATATCGGAATTTTTGGGGGGAACTTTTCTTTTTGTCTTCTGGGTGGTAGAGAAAGTAAAAGAAAAAATATATTCAAAATATAATCATGGTGCCTACAAGGATAAAATACACATAACTGTATAAAATTCACATGGAATAAATATTCAAAAAATTCTAATTAATTTTAATTAAGATCCTATAACATTTAGCCTCCTTTTAAGTGAGAGGCGACTAGTGGAAGACTGTGGGTCTGTGTAAGATCCAGGTGATTGTTACAAAGCCAACTGAAGTTGCGTTGAATTACACCTGTATGATTTAGTACTAGTAAAAGTTTGTTGTTGTTATTATTATTATTATTGCAATAATCTAATTATTTTACCTAAACAGGCTGTGAAGAACTTGGTTTACTTCCATTTGTATAATGTTTTCAACTGTCTTTAACATCTGAAGAAAATATACATAATTACATACAATGTGATCCTGTTCATAATTTCCAACTGGAACCTGAAGTCATATATGCCTGAATCCTACTTTGAAACTAGTTAAAACATGGGGTCTGCTAAGTTATTTGATAAGTTACCTAATTATTTAAAAAAAAAATTGTTTTTTAAATAGAGATAAGTGTTTTACCGTTCAATTCTAAATACAAGATCCAGGATATTTATTCTGTTGATTGCATATTACAATTTTTCATTACTGCGGACGTATGTGCAAGTCCTTAACAATAAAGAATTGTTTATTTTATTGTTATTATAACTATTATTACTATTATTATTATGTTTGAAATAAAATACTAATATTTACACTTGGTTTGGCAGCACAGTTTGAACACTTAAAAGCAAACCATATAGATGTATATACTAGAGACTGACATGAAATGAATTAAAATCTAAGTTACTCCATTACTTCTACTCAGGTAACACAGGAGTGAAAATGGTAGCCACTATAAGATTTATTGTCAAATGAGCGGTGTGCTGTTCCTTAATCTTATGATTCCTACGTCTGCCACAGACGTTCACACAAACTTGGCGCTTTCTTTCCTTGCAGCTGTTGCAGTCGAGTCGCACTTTATTGTGAGAAGGGTGCTAGAAAGCTGCTATAAAGGCCATATGTTCTCCAGTATTCTCTTTTTACATAGTATTCTCGGCACACTTAATGGCGCACCACCGCAAATCTATCACGAAGCCCGTTATGAACCACTTTATGTTTCACACTCTGCCCATTTTCTCACGTTGCCTCAGTACTACTTACAAAAAAACATTACGCAAAAAGAAGAGAAAAATCTGTGGATGCGTGATTATAATGTCTCCGATTTTTAGCCATCTAAAATAAGCTCTAAAGTCATACAAATCTGATGTTTCATTCACGTGACCACTTATCGTTTATTGATGCATATACAAACTACAGGATAGAATAGGATGCGGTCGGAGAGAACTCGACATCGAACCTGTGTCCCACGAGGGGGAAGCCCGGCGGGAAGGATGACGTGACAGAATACACCCGGTAGGGATGGTCCAGGAGCGATCCTAGGCACCGCTTGTGGGATTTGTGTGAACAAAGCGGCGCAGGTACGAGTTTTCTCCAGGTTTTCCGTTTCCCCCCGCAATCGCATTCCGCCGGCACTACATCTTCATTCCGTGTATCATCAATGTCATTGCCTGCGGTGTCATATGTACTAAAAGCGGGCGTTAACACCATAGAAAGAACACCGGGTAGCGAGAACCAGGAGGGACTGCACAACAATGCCAGGGTCTCTACAGTTTCCAGATTGAAGCACCCCGACAATCGGAAAGGCAGACCGGGATACAGTCCCCAAATTGGGACCAACTGTCCGCCAGTAGTAGTCCTCATTCCGGCAACCAACCAAGTCCGGAGACGGAGATTGTCACTTTGAGCTTTTACCCTGAGCCTTGCCATCGCCAGCACTTCCCACCCTGAAAGCAATCACTGGAAGAAAGATGAATGAAGTGAGAATGTGAACGATATAGAGGGACAGAGAATTCGGAGGATAAAAGAAACTTAACCAGCACTCGTCTGACAACCCGGGAACCCCCCCCCCAAAAAAAAAAAACCATGGGTCAGGTAGGCCGGCCACGGGAAGCGAAACTGCAACCTCCTGAATGCGGGCCACGGACGTAACCGCCTGAGTTCGGTATAAAATTGATCTTACAAAAGATTATTTATTTTAATCGAGATAAAACTTTGTATAAATAGCTGCATTAGTTTTTTTTTTTAAACAGAATAAGAATAGTAAAATGCTAAATAACTGCATTTTTTAAACTAACCTTAAAATAACATAATATTTCCATGCAGTCGTAAGAAGCAACTGAATGTCAAAGGGATAAAGTTATATCAAATACATTGCAATGGAGAAAATTAAAGATATGGATATAGATTTCATTAATGTATAATATGTTAATCTAAAGTGTTTGTGTCGTTTCTGAGAAAATCGAAAATTTCAACAATAAAAGATCCAAATAGGGCGTTATTTGGGGGTGGACTCATTATAATGAAAATCTCCGTGTCGTATCTTCGGAAGATATTGAACCTAAATTTCAGGTTTGCTATTTATCCGGATACTCCTTTTAAATTATGCTGCACAGAGAAAGACACACACACACACACACACACACACGCACATAAACGGACACCAAAGCTTGAGTATCCAGTGCAAGCTCGGAATTGAATTTTTGGGTGTAGTTCAAGACCCTCTCTACCGAATATATAAGCTCTCTAGCATAACATATAACCATAATGGAAGAGACCGTTTATGTTGGTACTGGTAAAATATTACCCGAACCTCTATAAACTGATCGGAGAATGATTCTAGAAACTGGATTGACAAGGTACTTTAACTGCTTTAAAATATGCCCGAACTGTCGAAGAGTAACATTAAATCTTGCATTTCAAGCTACATACATTGCCGCTTTCTTAATATCGGCTTTGTAATTCGCGTTCGATAGCGCCACTGACTTTAACCTTCATTCACTTATCGCTGATGAAGATTCCCATATTATGGAAGTGTCGTGGGTATTTTGGGGTTTAACGATACGGGCAACAAATCCTTCACCCTTCCTCTAGAAAGCTGAATAATATTTTGACTAGTATGGCTTTTTCTTGTGTACGAATCGAAGCGAAACTGTTTCATACAGGCGATTTGCGAACCCACTTCATTCATTTCACAAAGATTACAACTTTGTTCATTGGTTAGTACTTATGTCCCTAAAATGTTTTCAGGTCAGTCACATAGAGAACTGATTCAGGTTGGGAGACGCCACAGTAGGATTAACTGGAGGTGGAAACCTCACGGAGAAAAATCACTGTTGTAATCTAGGGGAATGGTGGAGAAAGTAACAAAACATTTAAAAAGGATACAGTTTAAGACGCCTGAAATACGTTTTCCACAAGCATTTGATTTAACTATCTAAAATGTGTTTCCGCAATCTAAAATTTTTAAAATACAAATTCTCAGTGAAATGAAAACTTTTAGTGTAGGAAAAACTGGAATTTACTAAATTATTATGGCTATAAACATTATTATGTACTGAATTAAGAATTCATGGTAGCTAATACATAATACGAACTTACAAAGTTTACAAAACACACTCAAACGTTATTGAATTGACGAGGGTTGAAATTTAATCATAATACCGAAGTATGTTTGTAACCTGAACACTAAATGGAGCCAATTCCCAATCCTAATCTATTGGTAAGAAAAGCAATGTAAAAAAACTGTTTGAAATACATTTGAAAATAATGCAAAAACATGGAGATCCCATAGGAATACGTGTACACATCGGTTAATGAAGGGATTGATATATGTGAGTCATGAAACAATGGACATTATACCTCTAAATACACACTTGCTCTTTGGGAGGTACTTCTGCCGTACTGCAGTCAGCAGCTGATGCCGAAATAATATAACGAGACTTAAAGGGGACGAGAATTCTTTTTCTCTTTCCACATTATGAGTGAGTCCTCCTGCCAAAACTCTAAAACAAACTAGTATCCCCCCCAGAAAATGTTTCATTCCTAAAACCAAACCAACCTCTATTGACGTATATAAGTAGGTACAAGAATGGGCACACAAGGAGTCTTCGAGCTTCGCTTGTTATAATTATATTGTTATATTGTTTTGTGATTTCGTTATGAATTATTTAGTTACCATATTACATTTATAAATTCACAGAGTATTATTATTAATATTATTGTTATTATTATTATTAGCACAAGCAGTAGCAGGAGCAACAGTAGTAGTGTAGTAGTAGTAGTAGTAGTAGTAGTAGTAGTAGTAGTAGTAGTAGTAGTGGTGGTGGTAGTGGTGGTAGTAGTGGTGGTAGTAGTAGTAGTAGTGGTAGTAGTAGCAGTACTAGTAGTAGTGGTGGTGGTAGTGGTGGTAGTAGTAGTGGAAGTAGTAGTAGTAGTAGTAGTAGTAGTAGTAGTAGTAGTAGCAATAGTGGTAGTGGTGGTGGTAGTGGTAGTAGTGGCAGTAGTAGTAGTATTAGCAGTAGTAGTAGAGTAGTAGTAGTGGTGGTGGTAGTGGCAGTAGTAGTAGTAGTAGTGATAGTAGTAGTAGTGGTGGTAGTGGTGGTGGTAGTGGTAGTAGTAGTACTGGCAGTAGTAGTAGTAGTGGTGGTAGTGGTGGTGGTGTGGTAGTAGTAGTAGTGGCAGTAGTAGTAGTAGTAGTAGTAGTAGTAGTAGTAGTGGTGGTGGTTGTGGTGGTAGTAGTAGTAGTAGTAGTGGTGGTAGTGGTGGTAGTAGTAGTGGCAGTAGTAGTAGTAGTAGTGGTGGTGGTAGTGGCAGTAGTAGTAGTGGTAGTAGTAGTGGTGGTAGTGGTGGTGGTGGTAGTGGCAGTAGTAGTAGTAGTGGTGGTAGTGGTGGTGGTGGTAGTGGCAGTAGTAGTAGTAGTAGTGGTAGTGGTGGTGGTAGTGGCAGTAGTAGTAGTAGTGGTGGTGGTGGTGGTAGTGGCAGTAGTAGTAGTAGTAGTGGTAGTGGTGGTGGTGGTAGTGGCAGTAGTAGTGGTAGTGGTGGTGGTGGTAGTGGCAGTAGTAGTAGTGGTAGTAGTAGTAGTATTGGTGGTAGTGGTGGTAGTAGTGGCAGTAGTAGTAGTAGTGGTGGTAGTGGCAGTAGTAGTAGTGGTGATAGTGGTGGTGGTAGTGGCAGTAGTAGTAGTGGTAGTAGTAGTGGTGGTAGTGGTGGTGGTGGTAGTGGCAGTAGTAGTAGTGGTAATAGTAGTAGTGGTGGTAGTGGTAGTGGCAGTAGTAGTAGTGGTAATAGTAGTAGTGGTGGTAGTGGTGGTGGTGGTAGTGGCAGTAGTAGTAGTAGTAGTGGTAGTGGTGGTGGTAGTGGTAGTAGTAGTAGTATTGGTGGTAGTGGTGGTGGTAGTGGCAGTAGTAGTAGTAGTGGTAGTAGTAGTAGTGGTGGTAGTGGCAGTAGTAGTAGTAGTGGTGATAGTGGTGGTGGTAGTGGCAGTAGTAGTAGTGGTGGTAGTAGTAGTAGTGGTGGTAGTGGTGGTGGTGGTAGTGGCAGTAGTAGTAGTAGTAGTAGTAGTGGTAACTACTTTTCTCACTTATGCAAATGCATTGGAACATGACCGCATTGTAAATATCATATAAATTGTCTCTTTCAGAGAGTGAAATTTCACATAGTATCTACCAATTCAATGCTTTTTCACAAGTGTGTGTTTCATATATTATCTTACAGCGGAAAATCACATTTGGCAAAACTAGTTTTTACACACGTAAACAATAATATATTTCACCACATAATTTTCTACGATTTCGTCATGTTACAGTTCACGACTAGCCTAATCGGTTGGATCGTAAGAGAGACAGAGGATGAGCTACCAAAAATTGTAATATTTACAGTGCGGGTGGATTGCATCCCTGCCGCCAGATGGTGCATCATAATGAAAGTTCATGCATCTTGAAGAGCAGTAGTGTAGCAAAAGTGAGATTGGGGGCTAAGTGTCTTCCCCTACTCACACCAAAAATTATTCACGTCCATTTTTCATGTACTTCAGCCCTTGCTCTTGATAGCAATTGTAATCAAAGTCTAGTGGAAGCATCACCATTTGTTTGTCCTTTAAGTAAAGTAAACAGAGCAAACTTTCTCGATGCTCCTGCGATTCATCTACTGTGCCCTACATTGTCAACTGCGCGGAGAGTAAGAACAGAAAATTCCTTCCAGCTGTGAATGCATGCAACATTTTTTGTTTGAACTACGTTTTCCACCCTTCCTAGGTTAACACACCTACTTTGAATTCATGATTGGTAGAACAACTGATCTTATTATTTCTCTTGCATTCGTATTTGTACCTCATAATTGAATATACACATTTGTTTTAGGTTTGATGGTATTTATTATTCTAATATGAATAATTGCAAAGAATAATGACCACTATTACAGTTAACATAAAAGACAACAGCCTCCTTAACTTGGTTAATACAATTTTAGTCGCATTGTTAAGTCAACAGCATTTGAATTAATTTGTAACGAAAAAGCTGCACGTTTGTAGCAGTGAATATAAACAGCCATCTTGGTAATTAATTGATGTCCAACACTATTCCAAAAGAGAGTGTTCTTCTTCTTGGTACTTATTTGCATAGGTTGCGTAATAGCGTAGCAAACTAATTTTTTTGAGTGCAGAAATTTTCGGCAAACTAAACACTTATTTCGCCACTTCCTATAAATACGAAATGCTCTTCCTAGGCAGGCATAAACGTAGGAGTCGAGATGGCTTGCATGTCGGATTGATTTCTGTCCCCGACATTATAAACAGACACTCAACTCACTCTACAAGGAAGAGAGACGATCGCTGCTGTCAGGTGTTTACACACTGCATGCACAGGGCAAGCCTGTTTGCTCCGGAACAAAATCAAGTGAGTTAGTAAAGCCTGGTCTAGTGTTATTGAGTAATACAAAGATTGCTTGTAGTCGTGTCGATATAGCTCAATGGTTTATGTTAGTAAGGAAATACTAAACTGCATCTGTCATACTTGGCCTCCAAACCGTGGAATACATTATATTGGTTATATCATTCCATTGAAGTCTAGTCCTAGTTCCTTCTTTTCCTTCGCTTCTAAGTCGGAAACTGACCTATTTTCATAGGTTAATGTTTGTCTACCAGGCTTTAGAAACCAAACCAATATGGCACGGGCACATTAAGAGAATTCTGTGTGACTTTGTTGAGATACTAGTCTTCCAGCCACTCAGTTGAAATGTTTCCGTACTCCTCCCCGTTCGCCGATTACCTAGGCCTGACTTATATTCATAGGCGAATATGTGTGTGTGTGTGTTAGTGTGTCTGCCTTACTTGAATTCGACTATTAAGAGAGCGATTCATCCATGGCTAGTTTGGAACACATGATAATGAGATTCCGCCAACATTAAATGAAGAAAGACACTCTAAGAAACAAAAAGCCTCGTTTCCGCACACTCAAATGTACACTTCTTAGTGGAAGCCTTAGGCACAGCCGATTAGATGCAATGATGAATCGGATTGAAGTGCCACAAAACCGCAGTCAAGAACCTTACGGTGATGGTGTAACATTTTATAATGTTGATAACATTGTACTTGAGTAATTAATGTGCATTATGGTGCTAATATAAGGAGTTAAAATCTGAAACAGTAGCGGCAATTTTGGAAACACAGTGCGCTGTTAGCTTGTGGAACACACATTACCTGAAATGTCTGTATCAGAGGATACACTCACAAACGTACAAATAACGTACCCATAAAAGTAAATAACAAGTAACAAATAATACAGAGAGAATAAAATACAACACAATAACTGCAATCTGAAATCAAGACCTTAACCAGGAGAATAGATGCAATCAACGAATGACCACGGGGTTATGTAGTATCGGTGACGCCAACATTGCCGTGGTTACCATAGCAATGTGTTTCCCAGACTCATTTGTTTTTCCGACCGCACTGCTATCAGACTACAAATCTCAAAATGAGTACTACAGTTCCGAGTTTCACAGTGATACACATTGGTTGAGCGCAAGGACTTAAAACGGTGTTTTCATATAAACGCTCGGGCGCACACATACATACTCGTGTATATATAAACGTTTCTCAAAAGAAAAAATTGTTTTTTGATGATTTAGATAGTTCTAAATGTGTGCTGAAGAGGTAAATCTCGAAAATTAGAAAAAGTTATTTTTATTATTACAAGTTGCATGATGTTTAAAAAATCCAACAGAGAAATAACAGACATTTAAGGGGGAAAACGCTTTTAATACCTCAGTTTTTACGGCTTCAAAAATGTATTATCCGTCAACTAATCAAGCTATTGACAATATCACCTATTGCGCAAAAAAAATTGTTCCAATAAAAGCATATAGAATATCCCTAATAAAGAACAGAACATATGAAGAGGTTGCAATATTGATGCACTTTGCAACACATAAAACTAATAACATGAAACATTTCGGGGGGGGGGGGAATGCCAATACACTTAAACTGTAATAACGTATATATAACGGCTTGTTTTTTTTTTTATCGTTTTTAGCTAATTGTTGCCAGCGGTTAACTCTCCATTCTCGAACCCCTGTCGCACCTGCCTGAGTGAACACGGTTTGGTCGCGGCACAATACATCAAGGGTGCTTTGGTGCAGGCGCTGCACACTCTTAGCACCTCTGATACTTCTGGCGTTACTAGAAGTACGTTGGGTCGGACATCTGAGCCCCTGCCACAAGGGAACTGTTCGGTTTGGGTTCGACTCGGCTTAGCAGTAGTTCTCGAGACCTTGGAGATAGGTACGTATGAGTGGTTACTAGGGCGGGGTTTTGAGATGCCTCAATGTCCTCCGGTACTAGCCTGGATAGTTAGTAGACGGCATGCTAGATTGCTGTCGTCCCTATCGCTGCGGTAGCCTTCCCTGCGGTGTTTACTTGTGTAAGTAGCGTATCTACTTCCATCCTGGTGTTTCCGCACGACATGGGGAGAAGGGGTTTAGACTCAAGATATTGCCTTAATAGAAAGGCCTACATAGGGACTATTTTTCTCCCTGACTTATGAAATGGAGCTTCGGCATCGCATAAAGACTCGCATCTAATTGCCGTACCTGGGTGTAGAGGTCCCACATGTATGCAATGTAAATGTGCCAATAATGACTTCTACTTCTGGAAATTTCCATCCACGTCATCGATAGATATAAAAGGGAGAACAACGAGTTTCGACTATTTTGACTCTGTGTTCTGAGCATACAGTTGAAGTGTAGAGAAACAGCCAAAGCAACAGGAGCGAGTGTTGTAACGACGAGATCAGCATTGTAATAAAAAGTTTACTGTAATCAGTTCTAGAATAACAAAAAGATTTTGTTACGTTAGTTGTAGAGAAATACATTTTTGTCTATGTGAAGTTGTTGATGTTAGTATGTTCCTTGGTTTTTCAGTGGAAATTACCTCATTTTTAGCCAACGAATAATTCAATTATAAAATTCGCACTCAAAAGTTTAAATAGTACCCACACTTGAGATTCTGTTTGAAAATTTGCATACAAAGCAGAGCAAAACTGAAACACAAGGAATACATTTTGTGCTCAAAATGTCACACAAAGGAAAAATAAAATTCATACAAAGAGGAGAGAAGTAGTGTTAACAATCTAATGCGTTCCATTCACATGATTTTCTGCTGTTCCACAAACAAACTTTCCTTACAAATGACTATTGTTTTATCATGCTAACCGAGATAAACACTAGCATAATTGGTCGTATTGCTTGCTTCCGTGTAATTAGAAGTGAAATAAGGGTATACACTAGGCTAAAGGGTTAGTCAAATATTTGAAAAGCTGGTCGATATGTGAAACAATTGAAATTATGTTCTCTTTTGCATTCCCGGGAGTAACACAAAAGAGAGGAAACAAAAATTGACTTCCCGCTTGAGAAAAGTTTAGTATACACATATTAAAAACGTTACCATTATCACTTAAAAACTCAGTCCCTTAAAAATAATGACTTAAAAAGTGATACAAACAGTAAACAAGTGAATACCATTGTCACGAACAATTCTTCAAAAGGCTTACTCGACGATATAACCTCCATAAATAGTATAGTGGGCCTATAAACAGAACACAAACTATAATTTTTCTCAATTAATTTAGCCGCTAGAATGTATTAGACTAGGGATAACCAGTTCCTATATTTATTTAGTTATTTGTTTATGATTGTAAATCTTTATGGTGACAGGGAACATCCATGTGAGTATTTTAATATGTATCATGAACATTGGAACGGAAATGCATCGCTGTGGACATAAAGACCATAGTAAACAGTACAAGCTACTACTGCACTTGTTTCTATGATGTGTCGTACTTTGGTTAATTGTTTACATGCTGGCTTACCTATCACTCCCTATCCATAAGCAGGCTTACAATGACAATTGAATGGGAAGGTAAGATAGCTTTTACTTTTATCATCATGCCTCTTCATTTAGTTTATTCTCAACCGGATTGAAGTATGGGATTAAGTATCTACTGTCATTCCTAAAACATGCATTCATATGTGGCCATATCGGTGGATTGTTCATCGTGGATACTTTCCATGGCCACAGATATTACACCAGGTGGCTCAGGCGTTTTGTCTGGGACTAACATTTGGGAGATACTGGAATGGATTCCCGTAGCTGACGACTCTGACCCATGGTTCATTTCGAGGAGTTTTCCGGGTTACTGGGCAAATTCTGGGGAGGTTTCTCTATTCCCCGAACTTCCTGTCCCTTCATTTCATCTCCATTTCATTCAACCGGTCTCTTTTAGGGTTGTATGAGTAGGCGAGGACTGCGGTGGTGGCGTCCTTCCATAGTGGTGACTGCGCTCTAGAAATACAGCTCCCGGCGGCGGGATGGCGTGAGAAGTCGTCTGTAGACGCAGGAAGTTTGGTCAGATCCGGAGTGCGGGCTCCAAGTGCTCCTCGCGTCGAGATGAATAACTGTTTGGAATGTGTTAAGGACCCTCCACGGTAGCTGTTCTCTCGCCGCCCGGTTTCGGCCGCCCGTTGATATTGCAATCATCTCATCCAATCCTCCTGGGGCCTGACCTACAATAAGCCAATGGCTGCAGTGTGAAATCCCCTACAACATCGCACACACACACACACACACACACACATACACCATTGGATTTATTTTGTGGGGTCATTTGAAAGCATTTGTCCACGAAATACCGGTTAACATAACAGCAGAGTTTGTAGCGAGGATGGTGACATGGGGCAGGGAAATCAAAAAGGACTCATATATGCACGCTTAAAGGTTCATATTCCGTGGTCAGACTGCCGAGCTTTCCATTCATTAAACGATAGCAATATTAATGTGGTAGTTTTGCTCAGGGAAGTATAAAAGGAGCACTTGCGAAGTATTGTTTCGCCCAACTCCAGTCAAGGGGGGTAAATGCTGGTAAATCACACATACTGCCATACGTACAGTGCTGTCTGTATCCGTGTGTATCTGTCTGTGAAGAGCACAACCAAATACAAAGTCCGTTAAATACCATATTAGTATTTCAGTTCAGCATATTTCAAAGACATCACACGAAGATTTTCAAGAAAATCCCCCATCACAGATTACCATTTGCAAGGAAGCTTTTCGAAATTGTTGATTCTCTCAAAATTGGCTTTAATGATTTTGGTTAAAATGCCACATGTTTAAGATCTTTTCATCACAAACAAAATGCATATCTTGAATTTTCTGGAACTATTCTCTGAAGCCCATTTCATTCTGGATAAATTTTGCATATCCGGTAAACCATAATGACATGCAAAATGTTGCCACACAACAAATTTAGACCTCATAAAACACAGTTAGTGGCCAATACAGTTTTATTGTGAGTTAATTCAGTTTTTCTTTCTTTCTTGCCCTCTTTCTTTCTTTCAAGACAACACCTGATGCAGATGAGAAAGGCTTTGTGTTTACAAGCATTCCATTTCGCCGCATTACGGAATGCGCCAATGCTTCACACGGAGTGGAATGAGCTATTAGGCCTTCTCCTCTACTCCTTCAATTTGGACATGCCTGATTTGGTTTTTCCTACCGTTAGCATACTGAACAACATTTTTAGTTCAACAATTTGCAATGCGTTTCACTGTTTACACCCATAACATCGCATTTTTGCTCCAATATTCACTGTGTTAAAATATTTGTATATTAATATTTCATTCACTATTGAGCGATCAGATTGTTGTGATACTTTTAAGAATAGTATTACGGTAAATTTGGTATCTTCTAAGTGGAGGGAGTTTAATGAGATACGGAGTCCAAATATATCCAATTATTTAATTAATGATCGAATGTATTGGATAATGATACATGTTCTTAGAACTGCAAATACATAAGATTGAACAATAGCTACTGCAGATTCTAAAGATGAAATAAATTTATGAATAATATACAAAAAGTTGTATTACTTAAATATTAAAATTGAATGAATGCTTTATAAGTTACCTACAAGTTACTCACAAACATTCGTATCCACACAACACAATGTGATAGCGATCACCAGCAAGTACCCATAAGGAGCATAACCGAGGGAGCGTGTGAGGAGATCCAGGTTTTGATTTCTGTCGGCCACCCACACTATCCTTAGTAATGTCGGGGTGATTTCTTATCTACCACGATTTCTTTTCCATAATTTCCCTTTCATTTCGTTTCTTTCCCATGTTTCAGGTTTGCACCTAGACTTCGTTGCTTGAGTGATGTCAGCTTTAGTAGTGGGCTGGGTCTTCAAGGAAATGTTAGGGAATTCTGCACGTTTTCTGGCCTGTCCACGGCCGTAGTTGCCACTTCATCCTTCTCTCCTGAAGGGGGGTGGGGTGTCGTTAGCCTTTTTTTTTTTTTTTTTTTTTTAACAGTACTGGAGTCTGATCAGGACTCCGGCGCTGTATCCCCGTTCATATTCCCCCCCCCCTAAGTTTACTGTATGATTACTGGTTTTACTGTTCCTTTACACAAACATATACACATTGCACAAACATATAACACCCATGCCCAAGGCGGTACTCGAACCCACGATCCCCTGCCCACGAAGCACCAAAGCGAGACGCCTTAGCGATCGTGGCTATGGGGACCCTTTAGGCTTCTGCGAGTCATAGTGCGCAAAGTGTATACGAGCTATACGCTTAAGGAACATACATAAATTTGTGTGTACTGATGAGCATAAAATGTAGCCATAGTGGAACTGAGCAGGTTATATTGGTACTGATAAAGTGTAGTCCCACCCCAGCGTGACTACCATAATTTTAGCCACTGTATTGCCGGAGAACTTTACCTCCCCAATAGAATGGCTGAACTGTAGAAGGATAGATAATATTATAAATTCAACCTAATATTTTCGTGCTACGTTACCGTTTTCTGATATCGATTTACTTATTGCCATTTAGTAGCGGCAACAATTTTAACCTTCGTCTCCATGTCGTTGGAAGGAAACTCTCATATATGTGAATGTCGCACTGTCGCTCAGTTTTGCCACACATGCAATTGTGTTTCGCTCCTTTTTCTGAAAAACCAAATTGTATTCTTAGTCGTTTAGCCTTCCCTTGTGCATTATTGTACCAAGAGTTTTTAATGTTAAAATGAATTTGCAATTTTCTCGTGAAACTCACTTTATTTACACGAATATTATAAATATCATTCATCGGTTCATTTTATGTCCCTGAAGTGTACATCTGGCCAGCCACATAGAGAATTGACACCTACTGTCGGCGTGGAGTCAAAAGTTTGTAACCTGTGGTGCAAACCTTAAGGGGGAAAACTCACTACTATGATCTAGGAGAACGAACCACTTTTTATGTACCCCAGGGTACGTTTAACCGTTTTACTAAAGTACCATTTTAGCAATTCGCTAGAGTTGAAGTTTTACTACCAGTTTTTGAAATATTACATGACAGGTGTGTTGCAAGGGGAGGGAAATATAGGCGGTGATAGAGGAGATAGATGGCAATAGAATGGAATAGAGAATGAAAATGTCCTAGAGTGGGAC
The DNA here is from genome assembly GCA_030762935.1 of Hymenopus coronatus. Classification (NCBI taxonomy): domain Eukaryota; kingdom Metazoa; phylum Arthropoda; class Insecta; order Mantodea; family Hymenopodidae; genus Hymenopus; species Hymenopus coronatus. Next base: position 153,865,439 of record CM060900.1, read on the forward strand.
AAGGACAGAGGGGTAGAAGGAGTCAGAATGAAGTGAAGTAAGTCTACAGCGAGGGAAGTTTAAGAAATATGCGAAGTTAATGCAATAATAAATTAAGTACATATGAGCCAAGTAATCCATTTTTACTTATTATTCTTATCAGGCAACATCTCCTGTTTTTCACTGAAACCCACACTGACCAGCGGTGTGGTGAAAGAGTACAAAACGCCGCCGCTGTGTGTGAAAACGTCCTTCTTGTTATGCAGTTGTTTTTCTCATCATTAGCGATGCTCCGATATGAACTCTTCGTCTGTCTGTTTTGTTATGTTGTGGAAATTGAGAAATGATTGGAATAGACGCAGATGGTGCAACTGACCATTTCAGCAAGGGGGCAGATTTTTACGCAGTTCTTCAAACACAGCAAATGTTGTAGGATGCTTCGTTTATTTCACGAAAGCGTTATAATGAGCTGTACAACTTAAACAAAAATCAATTGTTTAGAGTAAGTTAGTACATTTAACTACAGAGAAAGCAATAAATCATAACGCAGGTCTCAGCAATCTGTGCTGTAAGTTTCCATTACTCTTATACATTTATTGAGATTGCCACGAAAATTGGAGTAAAATTGCGTAAAAAAATATTGTAATAATCTAAGTGTTGTCGTTTTGTCAGTGACTTCAGTAATATATCTAAACTTAGAGTTCGGCAGACAGGTAAATCAACATTATTTAAAGTAAGAAAACAAAAAGGATTTTTTGCAGTTGATGACTCCTACAAAAGTGTCTTAAACCTTTGCATAACCTAACCAATAAAGAAAATAGGATAGAAAAACTAAGCGTCTTGGAGATAACCGAAGTTGATATCCGTCTGCCACGAGGTAATGTCTTAGAATCCTATACACAGAGTGTTAGGTATTTAATTGCTTATTTTATGTTGGTAATTAACAACATTACATCAATATTTGCTTAATTTGTGAACTTATAATTTTATTTATTAAGAGTAGTATTTATTTTACTTTCTCTACACGTACTTTGCACGTAGTGTATAGAGAGGGTATTGTATTGCACCCAAAAATTCGATACCGAGATTCACCAGAAATATATGTTTTGGGGCCTCCTAAACCAAAAAAAAAAAAAAATTTACAAAGACATCCCTGTGTGTGTCTGTGGGCAGCATAACTCAAAAACGAAAAGACCACTAAATACCAAACTTGATATTTAAGTTCAATATCTCTTAAGGAGACGACTTGAAGATTTTTAAGAAACACCCTCCTGAACTACCCGTTATATGTAAATTAATCCAACACTTTGAATTTCTCAATAATGGCTCTAACGATTTTGACTAAAAGCTCTTTTATTTAAGAAATGTCCATGACAAATAAAATGTATATATTGAATTTTCGGAGAATAGCCTCTAAAAGACCTCTTTATTCTGAATTTTTTTTTAATTTTACATAACTAGTAAACCGTAAGATATAGACAAAATGTTACTATACAAAAATGTAGAGCTTCTTAAAACACACAATTTGTCGTATAGATTTTTTCCCTGGAGTTTACCGTTTTCGAGATATTCCTTGTTATTATTTTCAGTTTTCATTTTTCTCATACAAGAACTTGTAACTCCTGGGTACGCAAAGGAACGGAACATTTTAAAACATGTATCTGTCGGTTTAGCCTAGTGTATTCCCTTATTTCCCTTCTGCTTATAAGGAAGTAAATAATAAGACCATTTCTGCTAATGTTTATCTCGATTATCCTGAAGTGGATAGAAGATTAGGTTTATTAGCAATAATTTGTTACAGACATGTAGAGAAAGTGATGCGAATGGAACACTTCAGATTATTTATTTATTTACTAAAGTGCTAAGTATAGACATACTTAGGGCTGACCTTAACCGTAATTAGTTGACCAGGCCGTAACTATTTCATTATGCTAAATGTTATAATATTACATAGCTATCCTTAGTCATGTTAAATATATCTATGTACCACGTTTTTCAACTGACCATTTCCATTTCCTTTTTACATTCCGCAAAAACTCTCCCAATTTAGGTATCTGCTTCTGATGGTCAAAAAATTTCCTGAGTACAATTTCTTTGTTCCTCAATAACCATTACTTATTTATTAGGCTTTCTCTCCAATCCTCTGTGTCCTTGCATTGAATTAGAAGGTGAATTTCATCTTGCTTGTCCCCACAAATGGGGCAAATTCCTGGAATAATCTCCCACCTCATTCCCCTTGCTAACCCAATCTAAACCAAGCCAACCCTTCTCTTTCATGTGTTTTACACATTAAAATATATTTCTGCTTCTCTGGTTCATCTTTTAGTTCCTTGTAAAATGACAGTGAGCCTTTTTTCCTAATATCGGCAAATAGGATCTGCCTATCTGTATCTTTCCTTCTCGATCTCACTTTCCTCTAAAAAACCTCTTCCGAAGTATCCTATTTTAACTCAAATATCTCCTAACTTATTTTTAATTATCTGTTTCCATATTTTCCTCAACCACCCATTAAATAAAGTATCCAAACTTTCCTCTTGATATATCGGGCATTTTGTTCATTAATTCAGTATTAGGCAACTCTTGGGCTCAGGATTTTCTCCATCATTAATCCTCTCACACCTACCTTTCCTAAGTCTAATAAGCTGCTACGTTTGCAGCATTAATGCGAATTCCTAGAATTAAGAGAGTAGTATGTTTTCAAGTTGGTTAGTACCGCAAAATAGCCGTGGCACACACAAGATCGTGAGGCGAGATATGAACAAATATTGCGTTCCTTCCCTTCCTCTCTGCAACGGCTGAGAGGGATAATAGAAAAGATTGACGCGAATAACACAACCATAACAGCGTGCAGCGTTAAACAAATATTGCAGTTCACATGAAAGTAATTGTTGGCACATATCCACAAGTTATAACGAAATAACTTTGTTTTTTTATAAAGCTAATTTTTATACATAGATAATCCATCTTATCACATAATGAGTTGGCAACCATGAATATATTCAATATTACTGTGCTCACGAAATGTTTGCAAAGCTTCTCAAACGAACATTGCACCAGCATCTTCGTCCTCATAACCAGCCTCACTATTGATATTTTCGGCATCACTCTCTTCTTCCGAGTTAACAATAATCTGCTAGTGTTTATTTGCATAAACACTAAACAATCCCACACTAAAACTAATGCTGGCATACTTCACTTCTTCATGAGAGTAACGACATGGCTTTTGCGCATACAAGTTGACATAACTTCTCCCACCAGGTAAAGAGTTGCACTGCGCAACATGTTTTACTCTCGTCTCGCCTCACTACCTCTACGTGTTTACTTTTCTTTGAGTGGGCAAGCGTCGCTATAACGAATTATGTAATGAAACTGAGTTTGAATGATTTCTGCAAAGCCGATGATACCACGCAATCTTGGGCAGCAGTTCACATAATGAGATGTGAAAACTGGAAGTAAAACGAGTAGTCTAAGAGGACATGCGTTGCTCATTTCGCCGCACAGTTAAGACCATAAAAATAACAGCAGCTAGTAAATTACGTGATTGGTTTATGAGAAGATTGTTAGACAAAGCGAAAGACATGTAACACACGGAAGTAAATGCATTCTAAGGCACTTACCATTTATCGCCTAAATATCGCCAAAAATGTTCTGAAAAGAATATTTTACAAGAAGAAGAAGAATACTGAAAAATATCAACTTTGAGAAAACGGCGTTAAGGGGTTTCAATGTACTCACAATAAACACCAGCAGATTGGTATGTTGGACCCTTATTTTTCCTCTCCTCTCGATTATTCTGTCAGCTCCTCCTTTAGTTGTTGCTTTTCTTCTGCAGAACTTCACTTCTAACTTTGCCAGATATTTGCAAAATATAGTTGTGTTGAAGTCCTCCTTGCTGAGTCGGCTGTTTTTCACCTCTGATGTTTTGATAAAGCTACCTTTAAAAGTCTCTAGAACCAATAGTTTGTAATGATTATAATGCAATATTAGTTTAAAAAGTGAGTAGAATAGTATGTTCAGCAAAGTCATAAAACGGGTATAACACTGTGTACTTGTACCTGCCGTGTTATAATCAAGGCATGACATTTCACAGATTATTTAATCTGGGTTCATTGCATCCTAAACCACAGGCGAAATAAAGTACCTAGCGGGTCTAGCCACACTCCACCAGCATCATACTTTGACCGTAAAGTAGCGGCTGTCTTACCAGTAGAGAGGAGCTCATCTCGTATCAAATGACTCGCTTTTCAACTAGTGCACGTGTGCGTGTGTACGTGTGAGAAAACGCAAAATAAGTAAATGAAAGTTTCTTACAGAAATTGTAATCGTGAATTAAAATTTTGCTACTGATTTCTTAGTAAAGAATTTTAGATACAATAATGAAATTAAAATATCGGTGGTAAAAATATAACCAAAGGTGGAACGACTGTTTAACTCAGTTTAAAACTCGGTTTCCTGTGACTATCTTTGGGGTTTCCTGCAGGTTTCAGTATTTTGAAGAAGCACCTTATTTCACGGTTTGAACATGTGGGCTGTTGCCATTAAGCATATAATGATTTAGGATGGGCAGGATTCTCTTTTAAGTAAGCTGTTTGAGGCTTTAAAATTGCGGAGCGTCCTAAGTAATACTAATTTACGTGAACCAAGAACTTAATTTAATAAAAGCTGAAAATGTACCTCTTGGCTCAAAGGTCAGTCATAGGTATTCTGAACAAAATACCAATTCTATTCAAGACATCATCATACTACTGTTCTACTACATCATCGCCAGACAGAAACATCAACCAGTTACTTGTAGTATGTAATAGAGTCACTTGTAATTCATTTCCACTTGCTTTCAAATTGAAAGTACTAAGCTGGTCATTTATTCTAAAATGGGAACTTGAAGAAAACATGATACACAGGGTGATAGGAGTATGAGGGAGCAGATTCCGATTGCTAGGAGACCCATTTATGCTGGAAATAACCTCTAATAACAACTTCAGCTATCTTGAAACGTAATGGAGATAATTGAACATTATTGCATACCGTGCTGGCACAGTCTGGCTAACATCTAGCGTAACATCTAATAGCCGAATGTTTTGTTTTGGTTTGCGGCCAGGCCACTTCTTTTCTCCCACTCTACACACAACGCCCGATGTAGCACAGTTGACAAAGGTATGACCACCACTTATACCAGTGAACACGCTGGAATCCAATTTTTAATATTATTTTGTGGCTAAAATACTCATTTTAACAAGAAAGAGTAAAAACACGAATAACTCATCATTTGTAGCTCTAAATTGCTATTCTAGTTGCAGAAGTAAACGATATGTATATGTATCAATATGGTTAGTTTCACATATTATTTTTATTATAATTATTATTATTATTATTATTATTATTATTATTATTATGTAAGATATAGCTACACTAAGGATACTTTATGAAATAAATATAACATTACAATAGTAAATACTTACGAAGGCATGTTGGTCTGAAAAACATTTTATTCTAAAACTGGTTTATTTTAAAAAAGGTAGAATCAGCTGAAAAATTCAATTCGATGGCCGTGATAAAAAAAAACAACAAACAAAAACGAATCTTAGGCTTTCTGAGGCGTTGCTCTAACTGGCATGCGCCGACATGATATTAAGTTGTTCACATGACTCACATTTTCTCCGGTAAATTACAACGCGTTCTCAAATTCATTTTGAGGTGGCATAACCCAAAGGCAACTTAGGTGCTATCTCGTAAGTACTTAAGTCCTGGGCTTCATAGGACAGCAGTATAAAGTCAATCAAGGATAATTAATTGTTCTTAAGCACATGCCATGTGTAGACATGTATGTCCTTACATGATAGCTTTGTCGATTAGAGCAAAGGAACGGAAATATGAAGAAATGTGGTTCACAACCTGTTTATGGCACTGAACATGTTTAGTCTGATTCTATCTTTCCGACTTCTGCCACACACACACACACAAGTAGGAGAAATGAGGAGCATCGTTTCAAATCGTATTATGTCCACCAATGGAGAAAATTGGGTTTGATACATTTTCGTATAGTTTCTGAAACGACCTTTCTTGCTGTGAAGTTAGCTTTTAACAAGTTCTAATCACTAACATTGTAAATAGCTGGTGTTTAAAATCGTATTCAGTCCTCTATAGTGTTTCAAATCGCAATGTGTCCAACATTAATACTACATGAAACTAGTGGTTAGACCACTCGCCTCTCACCAAGGCGTGTTCGATCCCAGGCGACCGCATGTGGGATTTGTGTTGGACAAAGCGGCACAGGGCGGGTTTTCACCTGGTTCTCTGGTTTCCCCCGCCATCGCATTCCACCGGTACTCTATCTTCATTCCATGAATCAAGTGTTATCGACTGCAGAGCCTATGTAACAAAAGGGGGCGTTAAACAATAGCAAACAAAACAAAAAACAAAGCACAAAAAATTAATTAGCTTTTTCGGTTAGCTATACTGACAACTAGCATGATTGGAGGGGCATAGGAGATTTAGATTTCTGTGCTAACATCATAGGTGCAGTTGAATTAGTAACTAGCAGTGAGGAAGAAGTTAGCACGTCAGTATGTGGCTTAGAAAAAGGAAGAGGATTGAACATGTTTGAAGAGAAACAACAGGATGGGCGTTCTGAACATTCTATAAATAAAAACGTTTAACCAAAACAATTATATTTGTATTAACTTTTCATTTAATAGTAATAAAAACTTAAATAATAATAGGTTATTAAAGAGTTATAGCATAAAGACACTGTGAATTATATTGCAAGGTTGAAAATGAGAATGTTTTATTGTGTAGTATTATTGCTTTCATCAATAGTATCTTAGTTTGATTAATCTTATCAAAGTCAACTGGCAGCAAGAAAGACTTTGTGAATACCTCAATAATTTTTACATTCATGTTTAACATTATATTATTATTATTGGTATTGTTGCTGTTATTATTATTTTAACACTGTTTTGAGAAATTTGTCGATAATATTATGTTATATTTTGAACAAATTAACATTTTATAGTTACACTATTTCATATCGTGTAAGTAAATTGCAGAAATGAATTGTTAATTATCCTATTAGTATGAAAGAAAATAAATGCTAAGTTTATGCATCTTCATTGTTAGAAACTTGCACAATATAAACATTATAGTTCAATAAAATTACAACCAAGCATGTTAACAAAAATTCACCTCATCGCTTTTTGTACTATTATTTACAAAGAGATATATACAATTTCGGGGACATATACGGTAAACTAAATCGTGTGAAACAATTTGAAAAAGAGAATCTGCCGACAAATGAAAACCGAGAGAAGTGTGTAGCAGTAACACTGCTTTGGGCTTCAGGTTGTCTAAAACACATTTACTGCAGATGCAGATTCTTATTTTTGTTCTACTGCTCCTTTTATTATTTTAAAAATCCTTGGGCCTCATAGAACGGTTTGTTAGTCTTATATACGCAAAGACTGTGTGTTTTTTTACAAACAATATTAGGATTATTTATTAATTTTGTCAATGTAGGTTTTTTCCCGCAGATGTGTTCCCTTAAGCAAGCTGAGACTCTCGGAAGTAGAAAATACTCGACTTCGGTCTAAAGATTACGCTCAGGAAGTTTCTTATGAAACAACCTTCCGGTCAGGATTACGCTTTCGGTAAACTGAGGAAAATTGTTCCTGGAGTCTCCAAGGTTGTAGATCCGTCATCACACTAAAAGGTTCTTCTAGAAGCAGTTGCTGTCTTAACCCCCAAAGGGATAACATTTAATGGATATTACTATCAAGTAAATAGATACACAGTGATTTTGTCGCGTGGCACATTTTCATTTGAATTCTTATTCTTATATTTTTAGTATAAATATAACCGATAAATGCAAAGGTAAAAAAAGTCCTGTATTTAACTTTAAAACACAAAAATACCAACTTTTCAGTCCAAAATACACTTTGAAATTGTTTTAAAAATGTTAGAACTTAAACTAGATAAAACGCACAGAAACCTAGGGTAATTTTAAACGGTGCATATATTGTGAACCGAGGGTTAAAATATCAGGTCAAGATTTTAATGTTTCTTCAAGGGACTTTCTCAGTGACATAAAAATAACAATCAACAAATGTTAAACTGTTTCAGCAAATTGGATAAAATGTGGGTTATAACGTATTTGTATTATAATACCTCTGTGGTATAAATTTCAGAGACTTAAGAAATTCAATATTTCCGTCTTAGGTATGCCTGATAACCAGATCCAGAGGTAATAACGCAGAGCCCAGTGTACCTCTTTCTACTCGTACATAGTGAATGTTGTTCACCTTCTGCATATCTAATTACAATTTCTACCCCGCACAAAGTAAATAAGTAGAGACGATGCTGCATTTCACTTAAGAATTCGGTCGTGCCATGGCCAAAATGTTTAGATCAAGGTGATCCGGGTCCAATACCAGGCTACGCATGTGCGATTTGTGGTGGACAAAGTGGCGTAGAGGCGGGTTTTCTCCGGGTTCTCCGGTTCCTTCCGTCATCCCATTTCACCGGTGCTCCATCTTCACTATTGCATCATCAGTGTAATCGTCTACGGTGCCAATGTAGTAAAAATGGGCGTTGCACACTATAAAAGATCTAAGAATTCCATACAGGAATTTTTCCCGCGAAATACACCATACACCAAGTATTAAATATGTTTACATGGCTAAAAAAGGTGCTTACCTTGAATCTTTTAGCGAAAGCCTCTTGTGAAGTCCTCTTCATTTTAAGAAATTTTGTATAGACCTCCATAGCTGGTAAACGTTAAGCGATATACCAAAACACACCACACAGAAATGTAGAGATATCTTTAAGGCATACAGTTTATTTCAAGTGACATAAGAAAACTTCATAATTATCCTCTAATGATAGTTTTACTTGTCAAACCATTCTCATTTTTTGAAAATCCTGTCAAAATACAGTTTGTTTTTTCACGATTGCTTGGAAAGAATATGAAAAACTGACGCCTCGCACATAGAGTCCAATTCCTAAACATTTGACTATAGCTCTTTGTATTTATAACGAAATGTGTAATTTAGCTTGCTCTGCAAAAGATCATGTCAACTGAAATGAAGTAAATAGAATTAAACTTTCGTAACAATAGTTTTTATGCGTATTAATAAATGAGAGTAGAGATTGTCGTCTATATGTAACATCTCAAATTTCTAAATTACATTTATTATATCCTATTTAGACGAGATATAGGATAAACAAGGACGGGCACACCTCGCGTACTGCGATATTTTAGCTAACACGGTCCCCATGAGATAGGGGTGAAAGAAGGAACCACAGGAGGCTACAGGCTGCAAGTTGACATCCGACAAAGTCGCGCGAAAGTTCCTAAGAGTTTCATCCATTTCCACAGCTGGGGCGATACAGAGTGAGAGATAAACGATTCAGATACCAAGTAGCACTATAGTGTGCACGGGAATTGCTTTCTCTTTTGAGCAGGAATCCATGCCGCCTATCCGGTATGCCAGAAGATGTAGAACCAGACCTGAACAATGAGAAGGAAACGAAATGAAAGGAAAATGATGGAAAGGAAATAGAAACCACCCGGCACTCGACTACCGACCAGGAAAAAACACGAAAATAAATGACAGAGTGAACACTGGTCGGAAATCGAATCCCAGTCCTCAATGCCAGCCTCACACATTATCACGGAGCCATCTCGCTAGGTTATATATATGACCTAAACGGAATTTGTATTTTGTTTCATCCAAAAATTCGACTTTAAGATTTCATCGGAAATACATTTCTGAAGTCTCTTGGACAAACAAAAATAGACACAGCTATAATTAGATTCACAGTAAAAACATCCATGACTTTTTCTATATATTGCAAGCAAAAGTAGCAGCACCTATCCGTTAACATTAGTTTGTACGCAGAAAATGAGCAACAAGTGCCATCTGAATCGTTTATGGTTGCTTGATGATGGAGCTCAAAATATACTTTGACAATGTGGAATTTGAATAATTACTCTTGCTAGTAAGTTAAAGCTATTTAATTGTGTTTTAGGTTAAAATATATCTATTTTATTCAAGTTATTTAAACGTTTAAAATAAGTTGTAACATAATTTTAGGTATTTTAGATACAGTAGGTTTATCAATTAGGCCATATTATTACAAGATGTTTCTATAGTATACTAATTTATTTGCATGTTTTTAGTGAGGAACGGAATACATTTTGTCTAAAATCCGAGGTCTAATAATAGTAGATAAAGATATGTAGTTATGTGACTACACAAAATATATTAATGTTTGTAATCAACTAGATGTATTGTTTACAAAGTAAGTATTTATTGTGTAAATACTTTATTCAGGTTTTTACGGTATACATGCAGATATTTGTATTGGTCATTTAGAACAGTGTAATGAACACTTCTTCAATATTTGCTTCATTTGCGGACTAATTATTTTACTTATTAAGAGTAGTATATTTTCAGGTTGGTTAGTATCTTCAAGTAGACATGGCACACACAAGACATTCGTGTTTATTTTCCATGAGACCGCAAGACGAAAGGTTTAACCTTGACTGTGCCGGCCTTGCTACGAGTATAATGAATGTCGTATCGGAACTGAGTTTGAATACTTTCTGCAAGGCCAATGATCCCACTCTACCTGGCCAGCTGGTCACGCATTTAGGTCTGAAAACGTGAAAGCAAAGCGAATAGGCTATATTCACACGAATAGGCTCGGTTACTGTCATGCAAATCCCATCAAGTAGTAAATTATATGATTGGTTTGTGGGAAAAGTGTTAGACGAGGAGGAAAAAAACAACTAACACACCAAAGTGGATGCACATTAATGTGTCATTTATCAAAATATCTGTATCAAGACTCCTAATACCCCGTACATTATTCTGCGACATTCATACAACAGGAGCATTACTTAAGGAATAAGGTAAAGGTAGAAGGTACATATCATGGAAGCGCCCCAAGTCTGGGCAAAACACTTCGCGTAGGACAATACCTAAAAGGAAAGAATAAGGAAGAGACCCGAAAACGACCAAATCTGAGAGATTGAATGCACTCAGCGGCGTTCAAACCTACCCCTAAGCCCCGAGACCCCTGAAATATTTCAAAGAGATGCCGAAAGGGTTAAACGTGGTTTTCTAAGGTATTAAAGCTAGAGCTGAAATTTTTGTAAGGCCATTACTGGCAACAAAAGAAGTATTCAGTTTAAGTTTCATCTAAGTATTCCTATAAAAAACCACACACGTACACATACAGACATTTAAAAAATACACGAATAAAAACATTATTCCTAATGTATTTGTCAAAAATTGTACGGCTGAAATTTTCCTATAATGGATTTGTATTTTTTTTTTTACATCACAATGTAGAAATAAAAACTGCAAAAACAGTGCATGATTATACTAATTAAATGTTTAACACTTACCTATCATCAATATGAAGATTTCAAACACACATTTTATTTCAGATATTCTTCAGTGCTTTGGGAAACATTTTCAGACCACTAGCCGAATTTTTGTAGGAGAAAAATGGCTTAAACATTTGATATAGCGAACCATTTAACCAGCGCAACTTTTAATAATGGCAACCAGAACTTGTGTTACATCCACCATAGGATAAGCATAGTTTGCAAGTATATACTTTAAAATATGGTTCATTTTATTGCATTAGGAATCCAAAACCGACACTTTTTGCCATAACCGACAAAAGCATTTCTGTATATTATTTTTAGTTATTTGTTTGTTAACGTAGCTGTCAATTGCCACGAACATATCAGCGCCAACGGTGTGCCGCAATTTTGCCCCGCAGGGGTTCTTTTACTCTCCTTAAATCTACTGACATGGGGCTGTCACTTTTAAGCACACTTAGAAACCACTGCTTTGGACCGGGTTTGAACCCGTGTGCTTGAAATTAGAAAGGCAACACCTTACCAAATGAACTACCCAGACTGACTGTGTCCTTAAGGGAAGCTGCTCACAGATAGTCCTCCTGGAATCAGACGGACGCCAGGGAGAAACCTTCATAAAGCGCACCACCGCTCAGCCACAACACGCCGCATATCGTCGCCGAGTCGTTCAACTCGAAACAAATGACGAAGAAAATGATGGACAGGAAAGTTGTGATACAAGAGGAACTGCTCTGACATTCGTCTTCACCCCAGGAAAACCACAAGAAAGTTACAGTCAGATTGGGTGGTCTCACCGGGTATCGAAATTGGGACCCCCAGAATGGGAGATCCACTATCAAAGAAATAACCTTGAAATGAAGCAAATTATAGCAGTGTAGCAAATGTTATTCACAGGTGGTCTATAATGACAGGTATAAGTATAGTTTACAAAACGGAGGGGGACACCTCAGGCACTGATACATACATAGATCTATTGTGGCTCACAGCCCCAGGAAGAAGATTTAAAGTTAAGGAACCACAGGATGCCATAGGCCGTGGCACATGTGCCACAAAGATTCTCAGATGTCCCTAATATTTCGAAGACTCAGCAGCTGTTCTGAGAGACGAAGAGCAACCCTTACAACCAGGCAGGCTTCTAGTGGAAGAAGAAGTCGTGGAGAATATGCACCCCAGAATTCGCCTAAACGACAAAAGGAAGCCACGGGAAATCCCAAGTCAGAGTGCGAGGTCGACGGGGATCGAACCCAAGACCTCCGGAATGCGAGTCGTGCACGTTGCCGAGACGTCACTTCACTCAGTGAATGAAAGAAAACTGAGGGAAGGGAAAAGGTAGACGAGATGCAACATTGTCAACCATCTTACTGGAAGAAAACCACGTAAAACCCAAAATCTGAATGGGAGGGAGACGATAATTAAATCCGGACTTTCCGAATTTTAGCTTCTGTATTACCACAGATATAACTCGCTCCATTGTATAGAACGATAATTTAAATATGAACAAATTCATGATACTGTTACTTTTTCTACACATATCTACTATGTATATAATAGGTAGAGAAGGTATCGTATTCCACCAAAATATTCTATGTCAAGATTTCACCGGAAATAGGTATTTTGGGGCACCTAAGTAAAAAACGAATCAGTTTCGAAAGCCACCGTGCATAAGTAAAAAAGAAAGGCTCGTTAAATACCAAGTTTGATTTTGAAAACATTCTCTCACTCCAAACTAGTATTTACGTGGATTGTTTTGATAATTTTGATTTTCTTAAAAACGGCTATAACGATTTTGAGTAAAATAAAGATGTTTGGATGAGAATTAAAATGTGTATCTTGAATCTTCTGGAAATAGCCTTCTGGATGAATTTTAAATAACTGATAAACCGTAAGAGATAAACAAACACTTACTGCACAAAAAATCACATAATTTGTGTAATTTTTTGTAGAGTTATCCATTTTCAAGATATTTCTTGTTATTGGCTTCAGTTTTTACCTACTTAAACTTTTCACTAACGGGAGGTCATTTTTCGTTTCGTCTCTTTTGTTTTACTGTTAACCTTCCAAACGGAACAGAACTTAAAGGTTTCAAATAGCAACATGTTTTTTTATAAGATTTTACAATGGCGTTAGCCTAGTGTATCTGCCTTATTTTACTTCTAAATAGAAGGACCATATACAACTAGTGTTTATGACGATTACGACGATGCAGATGAAGGAATAGCTATTTAACAATAGCTTGTAGAGAAATTGATGTGAATGAAGCAGATCAGATCTTTTTTACCATATACTAGTACATTTTTATGTTAAATAAAGTTGCCTTGAAATGTAAAATAACACAATATTTTTTCAAGACTGAATTTCTTCGTAATAATTAGCTTAATGCGGTTAATCTGCTATTAATCATGATAAACATTTAGCATGCAGTAAAATGAGATATTCTACTCAGAAGTAATGTACTTGTATAAAAATCAACGTATGACGCCATGAAAGCTGCTTTACTACCTTGCAATAACAATCACAGTGGCATTGCTTTTGATTTTATAGCTGTGAACGAGTTTATTTGACAAGTATTTTATATGAAGTCAGTATTTAAAGGATTTTAGGATTCAAAAAGAAAAAAAAAACTTCATCTTATATCATGAATATAATTTGCAGGGTTACATACATCAGCATTGCCTTCTAATATGATAATAATTTATGTAATATTACATTAATTAAGCTCACTAAAGCACGCACCTGCTCATATAACCACAAATTACTTTTTATTAAGAAGATTATGTGGTTTTTGCTGTCGAGTAATAAGTTATAATTTTTATGGAGCCACTCTACAAGTCCGACGTAATGGCGATAGAGGTTGAGGGGGGGGGGAGAATGATTCAGGGAGTAACAAAGATCTGTTCTAGCGAGTCAGGGACTTGACAAATAAAAATGATACATTTGTCTTTCTTACAATGTTTCGGGTTCGGCAACAATGAAGACGGGTTTTAATGTTGCAGCCCAGGTTGTTACTATTTAATGCATAAATAGCCCATAATTCTTTCAAGTCCCTTGTCAGTATGCTGCGCACACATACACGCGTTTCTCTGATTTTAGCTGACCGCCGCGGCTGTGACAGGAATACCATTCCTCCCCCTTCTCCAAAGGAACACAGACAGTTTTAGCAACAGCGATACTTACAGTCCTTTCAACATTTATAGAGAACGTCCTTGTAGGATTATCACAGAGCTCCTAAACGCAATATCAGTGCTACCATACTTCATTTCTCATTTTGGAACTGCTTAGTTATCGTAAGTAGAGTAATTTTTGTGTTCTACCAATAAATTCGGTATCACAATAATATCAGCAATGCATGTTTTGAGGTTCTCTGAATCCCATAAATATTTTAAGAAATTCATTCATATGTTTGTAGTGTGATGACAGCACAGCTCATAAACGAAAAGTTCTAGTATCTTAGGTGCTCGAGTCCCTAGTCTTCATTCGGTGGGTTTCGCGCAATTTCAAAATCAGAACAGAGAGATAACATTTAGACATGAAGTTCGCTACACACCTTAATATTCGGCGAACTGGCGATGCTGATATGATCCTGGCAAATGATAGCATCCTTAACACACACACACATTTATATAGACACACACAGGTTGTGTCAGAATGACACCGAATAATTTTAAGTCGATATTCAGGGGTTATAATTCAGTATTTTCTTACCGGGAATGTATGTCCGAAAAGGTCTGGTAACTGAGCTAGGGGACATTAAACTTTTTGAAACACCGCGTCGGGGTAGATGAAATTCTGAAACAAGAGTAGTTGATATATTTATTCTTATGTAATATAACAATACAAACGTCTCTTGTAAATTTTGATTTAATAATACGAGACTAAATTCATGTACTCTGAAATAGGCGAAACCTCTTAACCGAACTACAGTACATGTTATTGTCAGTAACATATGCAAATACTACTATTTTTGGTCTAAATTTCTGCACCTTTATACAAATTACTTCAAAAGAATTAAAAACAGTGTTAAATGATGCAAATGCATATGTACATTTAAAAGACTACAAACATGGTTAAAATAAAAAGAAAACAAGAATTGAACAACTGTGTAAATATTTATAAAATATGTTAAAAATGCCGACCATGGAATTAGGAGCATGGTTGATAGCGTCGCAGTAATGATTGCTGAGTTGTTTCGGAAATACGTATTATATCGTGAAGAGCATCAAATGCTACAAAGATCCTGGCTACTAGGTTCTCTTCACTACTAACCAGTGTCTCGTACACAAGAGTGTGAACATGTCCACAGAGGAAATATTCCAAAGGAGCTAGATCTGATAGCCATGATATTGGTACTCCTCTACCAATCCAGTGCTTAGGATACGTTACCCTTAGGAAATCCCATACAACACCACAATAACGCGCAGGTGTCCAATCACCTTGAATCCCATTAACTGTCATTTTCCAAAAGTATATTATGAAATCTATAGGTATATGTGGCTGGTCAAAGTGGAGGTAGAAAATAAGGTCCTATGAGTGTGTATCCACAATTCCAGGCCAAATGTTCACTGCAAATCGGTGTTGGTAATTTGTAACTCTAACAGCTTTAGAGTTTTCCATTCCCAAATGTGACTATTATGCGTGTTAAGCATGCCCTCTTGTGTACTGTAGTCGGTGTTGAAAGTCAAGTGGCCTCAGTGCTTGAACTCGGGTGAAATGATGATATGGATAAAATTTCTGTTCGAGTAGACTTCTTGTAACCGAAGACTGGCTTGTATGCGCTATTGCCCTCGTGCTTGCTTACGGTAAATAATGGACCCGGTCAAGTACCTCCTCTTCTAGAGCAACTGTTCTTATATTTTTGAATTCCCAAGCAATACGCTTGCTTTTGGAAAGTTCCGTTTCTTGCAGTTGTTGATGTATGGCAGTAAAGCTGCTATGTTGGGGCAAATGTCTCCTTGGGTTAAGCTCAGTAGAAAGATCTCGTGCTCTTTTCGCATTTCCCCGAGTAGCACCGTAAACATAATACATGTCTGCTAGTCCTGCGCAAGTAAAGGACAACATGCTGTAAAATTAAATATCCCTCCAACAAACACTCTAATATATGCAGATACTTAACATCCTATAACCAGAACTACAGATTTTTACAGATTTACTATACGACGAAATCCGTTACCATTTAAGTAACAAAATACAGATTTTAGGATAACTGTGATATAAATAATGTTTAAAACAGAATACAACCGAAATTCTAAACCGCAAAGAAAACAAAACATAAGCAATATTGCATTACCGAAAGGGTAACAAGGATCAGTGTGACAGAATTTCATCTACCCTACGCAGTGCTTGAAAAGAATGTTATGTTCTCTACCGCGATAACAAGGCTTTTATGTACATATATATATTCGAGACCAGAAAATACTCAGCCATAAGAGGTAAAGAAAAAACTGTAATTACTCTCTTAGTAAACTGATTTGATAGTCTATAAACATGATCACACATATATAAGACTGCGTTAAGTGCACGTTGCTTCTATTTTATCTTTCATTGTAATATTCTCGCAATTAAAACGACGATTGCTTTGTAATTTGTCATTTATACAGTAAAACATATGTTTATCAACTTATACTGTACACATACTGTAATATCCCCTACTGACTGAACACAATAAGTAATAAATTAATCTGGTATTGTTTCTGAATAAGAATTAACTTTGACATTAGATCCTTTCTTAATAAGTGTGCATGTGTGTTTTTTTTTGTTGTTTTTTTTTGGTAGTGTTTAACGCCCGCTTTAACTACTAATGGCACCGCAGGCGGTGACACTGATGATACATGAATGATGATGGAGCACCGGTGGAATGCGATGGTGGGGGAAACCGGAGTACCCGGAGAAAACCCGCCCCAGCGCCGCTTTGTCCACCACAAATCTCACATGCGGTCGCTTGGGATCGAACCCCGGCCGTCTAGGTGAGAGTCGAGTGGTCTAACCACTCGGCCACGGCGCGGCCGCATGTGTGTTTACTCTTATTAACAGCTTGAGTGATAAAACTCACAATAAGCAGTACCTTTTGCCTACTATAGTATACTTATGTTTTATTCATCTTCACGTTGTTCTCTCCGAAAATTTCAGATTTAGGTCCCTTATATAAGCTATAATATGATCTTTAAGTGCCTTGAACTCTTCAGTGCAACTTGTTTTATATCCCTGCTCTGTATAATAAGATTTTGTTTAAAATATGTTATGCTTTTATTTGTGTCCTGTTCAAATTAAGTGTTACTTTACACCTTGGAAATTTTGGAAAAAGCTATATTACTTTGTAATTGAAACACTAATTAATATTGCAAAAGTAGAATCAGACTGATCGGTTTTTCGTGCCGTTGCTCTAACCAACCGTGTTACCATGGTAGAATATGACACGTTATTTAATACTCCAACTCACACTCTCTCTGCTAACCAGAAGGTGTTCTCCAACTTATTTTGAAATAAGGAGATAACTAGTCAGAGCAATATCCTAAGTACTTTAATCTTTGGCCGGCATGCTAGTATGGTAGCTCTTCGGTTACCACAACGACACGGAAAGACGAAGAACCATGGTTCTAATTTCGGGTATAGAATTTAATTCTTTAATACGATTCAGCCTTAGCAACTTTAGTGTTTTTGTAGCGTTTAACGCCCGGTTTTACTACATGTGGCGATCGATGACACTGGTGATATATGAAGATATGAGCACCGGTGGAATGCGATGGCAGGGGAACCCGGAGAAAACCCACCACAAATGTCATATGCGGTAGCTTGGGATCGGTTATCATTGTGAGAGGCGAGTGGTCTAACCACTCGGCCACGGTGTGGCCCTAACTTTAATGTATAAGACATGTGTTGCTATAACAATTAGGTATCACTAATGTGTATAATTCACACAACACTTCAAAAAAACATTTTGTGAAATTGTATAACAATTGCAGCTGATGTGAAAGATAACGTACAGATTTAGGACTGATCAACTAGCTCCTGTATTGCGTCAATGTCAGCTGCGCTTGTGCACGATCGACCTGGTCGAGACTCGTCAGCAACAGTGCCTATTTGTTGAAACTTATTTAACAGTTTCCATATTTGTTCATCCTTTCTAAATTTCCGTTGAAACCGTCGTCGCAGCTTATCGCAGGAAACAGACTGTAGACGCCATGTAACAAACAGCTCAGTGATCAACCTGTAACAAAAAGACATTCGTAAGTTACCTCACGTTACTTATGCTTTGGACATAAGTTTGCCTCCTATTAAGGGTGAAATATCATCTTTACTGGAGATTAAGTTCTTTATTATGGTCACGCTCTTCCAGCAACATATTCGCCCTCCGTGGTGTAATAGTTAACACGGTAACTTCATGTACTCAAGCTCGTGGGTTCAAACCCAGCTGAGGACGATGGAATTTTTCCCACGTAAAAATCCTTAGCATGGCATATTTTTCCACATTGCGAATGTCAAATATTCAAAGTTCATCATGGCGTTAAAATGATTTGCATGGTAGCTGCGTCCAATCTCGTAACAAAAGGCTACCATGCAGGATCTTTTTTGTACAGAAAAACCAGCTGAATAGCATTGTATATTAACTGAGAAAAACGTAGGAAACGGGGGCAACAATAAAGCTTAGCAAACGAAATACTTAGTGTAATAAAAATAAGTCAAAATCTCCACAAATACTTAAAGTTGTTCTGATATAAAACAAAATTTAAGCTATTAATTTTAAAATGTATTAAAGTTATTACATATATAGACTATCAATCAGTGAGGTAAAAATATGTGATTATCATTGTGTGAAGTTTGGTGATTTTGGCTTCCTCACATGGTCATAGATAAGTGGAGCATGTTTCCTCTCATAAAGCGACCCTATGCGCTGCAGTAGAAGGAAACATGACATCCCCCAGAGGGTAAAAAACCTTCAGGTTGCCTTTCGAAGCTCGCTTATCGGAAGTTAACGTGTTCAGGTCTCCATAACCCTCCTGGCTTTAATGAACCAGGAACACTATCCTTCGCATCACGAAGCCGGGATCACTTCGTTTCAACTGCATCCTATTAGAACATTCTCAAGAGCACCGGAAATTGTATCCGGGACCTTAAGATAGATGGCAGCCACATTAGCCATTATACAAGTCAGGCATTATAAGGAAAACCCAAGAAGAACTTCATGACAGAACCTTGGCTGGATTTTACTTTCTCTCACATGTATATTGTACATAATATGTATTGCATTCCAACAAATAATTCCGTACCGAAATTTCACTGGAAATGCGTGTTTTGAGGACCCCTGAATCCAAAAAAGCAACATTAGAAACAGTTCCATGTGTTTATGCAAATGAGCCTGTGGGCAGCATAACTCAAAAAAAAAAAGTTATTAAATACCAAACTTGGCGTTTAAGCTCACTAATTTCCAAGGATGCAAAACGGAGATTTTCAGCAAAATACCCCACCCTAAACTACCCTTTGCACACAACTTTTTTAGAAACTTTCCGTTTTCTAAACAAAATGATTCTAACGATTTTGATTAAAATACGCATATTAAATATATTTTCATGGCAAATAAATGGTATGTCCTGAATATTTTGGGAATATCCCCTGAAGTCCTCTTCATTCTCAATTCCTGTTGTATTACTGGTAAACGTAAGAGATAGACAAAAACGTATTCCACAAAAAATCTACATCTAGTCGAAACACCCATTTGTGTCATAGAGATCTTTTTTTTTTTTTTACTTAATATTTTTCACAAACGGGAGGTACTCGTCCCTTCCATATCTATTTTATTTTACTCCTGCCACAGAAAGAGAACTCAATTTCAATGGCAGTCATATAGCGACAGCTTTTAAGAATTTGACTGTCACTTTAGCCCAGTATATTCCCTTATGTACCTTCTACTCATAAGGACCTAGGTAATAAACCTTTCGGTAATGTTTATCTTGAATAGTAGGTGGACAGAAGAATTATCTTTTATAAGAACAGTTTGACTGCAGAAGAGACATAGAGAAAGATCATGAGAATGGAACACATCAGATTGTTTAGAAGTTAAACTGTTAACAAAACCAGTTATAACCGTGACATATAGGGTACAACGCGATTAATTCTGATTTTGAAGATTTTGCAAGTATAAATGTTCAATATGCTGAGCATTCAAGTAAGCACATAGTTATGCAGTACACTGTTATTGATATCGGTGGATTTAATGTTGCTATCAATTAATAATAATTGAAGTATTTGTTCAAGATAAAACTGTTTATTTAATCTCATAATGTATCTTGTACAGAAGTAACACCTATAAAATATGTATATTCGAATTCAACTTGTACCTGTTCACAGGAAATTATCACGAAATCCACATCAACCAATCTCCAATCACGTTAATGAGAACATTAAAAATACTTTTTGTGAAATAGGTTAAGTGGCATACGTTTTTCCTTCTAGCTATATTATTTAAAGCAAGGCAATTGTTGTTAGATTTAATGTACATGAATTCATTTGAAAATACTTCCCTCAAGGATAAAGTTAGACAGGTAATATATGTGTATTACATAACACACATCGTAAAAATAACTATCAAAATCTGTATAAAAATTTAAATAAACGAAAAATAACAATATAAAAAATATTACACTGGTATTAAAATAAACAATACATAGATAATTCACAACATTAAATATTAACATTACTGTATAAATATTTTCACAGGATTTCTATTGCATCTTATAAAGTGATGTATCTGTGAAATTTTAAAAATACTCTTATTTAAGTATATCAGCTATTATACAGAATAATAGTGATATTTTTGCCAGGTATCAAAATTACAGCTTGCATGGTTATTTATATAATAATCTGTTATGATCTAAATTCATTATTCTAGAGAAGATGAGCCACGTTGATTATTTTAAAGAATATTCACATAAAAAGTCCAGTTTTACACTATATGCGTTTGCAAATAGATCTGTGGTATTATAATTTCTATATTAGCCAAAATTAGTGTAGGAAAAGGATTACTTTTTGTGCTCTCCGAAACTCTTGGTGTTTCAACATTTAGTAATTTATTTATCAAAATTGGAACAACATTTCGAAAAACTAATATGACTATTTTCTTTATTCTGCTTTTTAGAGAAAGTATACAAATTTTGAAATAAATTGTTGACAAATTGCATCGTGCGAAGCAATTTGAATATAGAAAAATGAACTGGCAGTTTGTTTGCCACGTGAGAAAATTGATAGAATTCATGCTATTAAGTAAGAAAAAAATAGTTTTTGAATTTTTCAGAATTTTGGTCCAAATTTCACAGATTCCTTACCCTAAGTGCTGCAATAGTCACCAATGGAATATATAACTTTTGAAGATCATCCAAAGTCCAGAACTGAGCGAGAAATTTTGGTGTTGTTCCTGTTGCTCCTATCATCAAGCCCGCCACCTTGATGTGAAGGCTGTACTTAACTTTTATTACTCGATTGTTGGTTCATAGATATGTCGTTTTAGAGTAACTTCTTCCTGCTGTCCATTATGGGTTTTGAAACAGACCGTGAATCAATTGGATCGACAATCGGCCGTGAGTTTTATTTGAGTTGAACGCAATGATGTCTATGCGTATATTACTTTTATTGGAGACCAAAGCAGAAGATACTTCATAGACAGCTACATAGCAGAATTACAGTAAATATATTGATGGTTTCTATATGAGAAATAATGTACTTTACTCAGTAAATTTGTTGTTTTTTCCCCTGACGTATTTCCTGTTGCTGCTTTCCAAAACTTCCCTTGACATCAATGGCGCTGATCTCTCGAATCCTTTTCAATCGTATCATAATGTTCACTTGTGAGCATGGCCTCAGTTATTTGAAAGTTTTCTTGATACTTCTTGATAAACTTCTACCCTTGTTGCCCTTGTTGTCATGAATTCAATTAAATAAATGTGATCAAGTTTATCAATTCATCAGCTGCCTGTTGAAAATTATGAAAATATTGGACTTCAGTTTTAACTATTTAAAAAGTCTTGGACAGTTTTGCTGATATTAATGCCATTCTACACGTGACAATCGCATATTCTCACTTTGAAACAACAAAGTCCCATGACCTATGAATTAACGCCATCTACTCATGCTGGTTTAAACTGCATATAGGGCTCATGGCACTTGGTCTGACTGATATGGGATGTGGTGGTACGTGGCTGCAGACATGTCATATAGTTTTTTACCAGAATGACACTTAGCCCCTTAGACTTCACAAGGCTTCAATTATAATTATGAAATAAATTTTAGAATTACGTGCCAAATTGGTAATGGAAAAATTCCGAGTAATTGGATACGGGTGTAGGACATTTTGTTTCACAAGTAATGCAGTAAATGGTAGCAGTGACTTTGAATTCTGAAACAAATCTGCTATAATACACATATGCACGTGGTTATTATAGTAGAAAATATCAAGGAATTACCTTATAGCTTATGGGTAAACAAATTTATTTAATTGCTTAGCTTCTTTTTCTTCTGCCGTGATATTTTCTTTTTTTATTCTTTCTTTTTGCTGAATTAATTTGTTTCTTCCCGGAATTACAACCGTCTCTTTGCCTCAGAAACTACTACATTTTCTGATGATGTGCTGTGACAAGCTCCTTGCTTAGTTCGAAATCTCCTTTTGATTACAGTCTTCTCTGAACTCAAGCAGTTCTTTGAAGCATCTTAGTGCATGAAAATAGACGACTTTAGGGAATTCTTTCAGTTCTGATTCAGACGAAATCCTCTACTTTCTAAGTCAGGTATGGCCGCGTACCACGTGCTAGGGAGGGAGATATGGAGGGTATTGTGTAATAATGTATTTGAGAACCTGAAAATGCATAATGATACTTATCACAGCAGATAGAAATGCTTTCATCTTCCTTTTCACAGTCGTGGGATTAACAGGAGAAAATTAGCCAATTCAGTTATGATATTATTCTTCATTTGAGACATTTTAATCCAACCAAAAATAGCTACCCAAAAACAATTATGTTCCTGTCATATATTCTATTCCAGCATGGCCGATTCACATACTCATATATATAGTTCATGCAAGTAGACGAGAGTAACGTAAACTTGATGAGCAGAGGTGTGTAAAACTGTAGTTTTATTTATGGACCCTCTTTAACTGCCGCGGTTCTCAGTGTCCCATTCTACACTGGGCGTGAAAGACGGCCTGATTTTGCTCAGAGGCCTCTCAATCAGGCTTGAGGTTCTTTTACGTGCTGTAAATCTACGACACGGGACCAACGGTTTTACTTCCCTTCCGAAGGAAGCCATGCTATGGATTTTTATGCCCGAAAAAATCAATCGTCCTCCGCCGGGTTTGAACAGAGGTATGTTCTGTCCAGCATCGTGATAGCGCGAGTATCGTTGCATATGACGCATAGCGGAGATAAAATAGACTAAGGTCAAATTACAAGGAAAGGTCTTGCTTGATGAGATGAGGGAAGTACTTGCAGAGAGAATCCTTATTAATTCAAGTCATACAAAAAGGAGTAGCGGAAGCCACCAGTATATCCTTTAGTTGGGCCCGTAGAATCAAAGCTGAATTAGAACGCATTCGGCTAGGCGAATGTGTCTCTCTCACAACATCTCATAAGGAAAGGCACAGAAGATCGAGAAAGTCCGATTTAGACGACTTTGAGTGTGTTATTCGCCGTACAGTGAATGACTTTTATGCCAGTCGGCCCAACTGCCATGTATTTGAAGTTTGAAGATATCCCTTCGTACGTTAAAAGAGTCGCAGGACAAAACAGGACTATTTCAAGTTAAATCCGGCAAGTGAGGACCGGCGAGCGCGACCTCTCGTTACCCCTCTCAGTGAATGTGACTTGTTCACTGTCTCCGCTGATAAGCATGAAGGGTAAAATGAAGGTCGCTCAGCCAGTTCTCTACTTATCGATTTCAACTTCAAACAGCCCCGTTGAGTTCCCAACTCTTTGAACGCACGAAGATGCATCTGCACAGGAAAAATGCAGGGCAGTTGGGCCAATTGGTATACAAGAAAAAGAAAGGCCAACACTTGAAAATATCCAGACTAAATCGAAACAACTAATGGTTAACAGTTTTTGTGCATGATTATTGCATATTTTTGAAATTATAAAAGATATTTTAGAGATTTGGACAGCATAAATGCTCGCATATTTTAGATATTAGTGCACACAAATAGATGCCGATTAATAACTAATACTTATGTGTTTTGTTCATCCCTACTTTTCCATGCTTTCCTCGTGCGTTTACATACTGCATGATTATCGTTTGAAGGCTCGGCCTCTTCCCCCACTCCTTGTACTGCGCAACTAGAGTGTTCTCATCTATTTGCATAGTCAGTACGTATATTTCGTAGTAAACAGCTTTACTACACGGGCAAAAGTCCTCGCTTATATAGACACCGGTCGCATCGTTGTCGCGGTTAGACAGTGTCTACCGCTTCTATCGATGCACTGACGTAATGCGATTCTTAACTTTGGAAAGTTAGAAATGCCTATTTATTAAAATACCAGATATGCATCAAACGACAAAGCAAAATGGAGTGTTTTGTTCATTATTATTCATACGATAAGTATGTAAAACTCGAAATATCTCACACCTCTCATCAAACTGAAGAAATAAATATAATGTTGCTTAAGAACTTGAAAGAAAAATGAACGGAAATCCTCAGTAGAATGAATAAAAAAAACTTCTCTTCAACTGACGTTGGCTTACTAGAAGTATTATCACATTTTTGTATCATTTTGCAAGAAATATAAATTAAAAAAGTAGTGTATTAAAGCATACATATGTAGATAAATGTTATATTCAGGTAGTGCTTTAAATGTCTGCAAGAGTAACTGTTTCCAATTTAAATTATGTATTTATAAATACATAATGCATGCTACACAATTTGAAATTGTCCTTCGTTCTTAAATGTACAAGCAACTATTGTGGAATGCATCTCAAAAAGGCGTACAGCAGTGTTGCACCACTGGTTATAAGACCTGTTGCAAACGAGAAGACAGAATGGAGGTTGCTCGACACATGGTAACCCGCCTAGGGGCCAGAAACCTGTCGGAGAGCCAACGACACGATACCACAGAATGGAGAACCTGGAACGAGTGTTCGGCCCGTAGTCAGGCATGAGCGTCACGAACTGGATAATATGAAATGCAAGCGAAATGGATTATGGGAAAGGTGAAGATGAAGAAAATTGTGGAATGAGTGGCGGAGGAAACCGGAGGACCCGTTGAAAACCCACCCAGATGCCGCTTTGTTCACCACAGATCCCACATGCGAGCACTTGGGATCGAATCCGGGCCTACTAGATGGGAGGCGAGCGGTCTAACCACTTGGCTGCGGCGCCGTCAGGAGAACGAACATAATGGAGAAAACATTTTGGCAAGTTGGTGTTAATATCAACTTAGATCGGACGAGGACATCCTGAGTAAAGCTCCAAAAAGGTAATCATGTCAGACTTCACTAATGCCAGGTGGATCATTGATATACGTTCAAGAGCTATCGCCAATGCCGTGAATGTACTTTCGCATCGCGTGTTGATGAGGAACATAATGGCAAACAGAGGGCTGTTGAGAGGTAGCATTGTAGCAAGGAGTCCTACCTGAGTGTCGCGAACTTCCTCCAACTGAATTCGGTGAAATAACCGAGAGTTAGGAAGATATAGAAAATATACTGTCTTTCTGCAGCAATCGGCTCAATTAGTTTCAGTAATAACACTAAACACACACACGCACGCAAACACACACACACACACACATACACACAGGTTGTCACAGAATTCGGTCGCACAAATTGGCAGGATTCTGGAGGGGTCCAAGATAAACATTTTGTGATAGGAAACCTATGGGCTGTGGGTTCTAAATTCTTAGCTACTGCATAAAATGTATTAAGGGCTAGCACGCCACTGGTCAAACCACACTCGACCGTGACGTAGACACCCGGATTTCGGAGAGCGTAGACATAGTGGTATGGTATGGTAAACGTGTGGGCATCGGGTCAAGATGTTAAAAAGTTGAAGGTTCAATTCTTCATAGATACCTTTACTTTTATTTTGTCTGTGTTTTATAGCGAGCCGAACCTATTTTGCTGCGTGCATAATATGATTTATTTGTTCTGTCAAATCAAATAAATGTAATCTACGATTAGCATGTGGATGCAACGGAAAAATTTCAATAACAATTGCATTTAATACTTCTCCAGATCCCTCGAAGGAGTTTCTAAAATACAGTGTATCATACATCGTACATTGACGTGTTATGTATGTACATATTACAATTGTAGGGACAGTTCACAATTTACGAAACAATATCATCATTCTGTCAAATGAAATAAAAATGAACAACCATCACTGTAGTAAAACAAGTACCTACATAAAACTAATTAAGAACTATGTACTAGTCAGGAAATTGTACTCAACCATTTGTACGTGAAAGGCAGATAAAAAGATACTTTGAGAAATAATACAATATCTGAAGCACAAAATAAAACAGGTCACCAGAGGAACTGTTCAAAGTGACAACCTGACACATCACTGCAAAGGTTTCACCTACGAAGAAACGCACCTCGCATCCTGTCAAAAACTCCAGGATTCTTGCGAACCTCACCCCAAACAGCTAAGTTCATGTCAGTAATTGTTCATTTTGGTTCCACGGGCATCTAATGATCTCAGAAGTTCGCAGTTTAGATTAGCTTAGGATGTTAGTCTGAGTGATTTCCGTTGCGCATCTCTTTGAAACAATTTCTTTCTTTACACATAATGTGTATAGTTTTCAATATGAACACAATATTTAGAAATTCATGATTCTCACAATAGTCACGTGTAGGCATTAGACAAGATCTTCAGAAAGACTCTCCCATAGGACCACAGTACCTCAAGTGGTTAAAACGGCATAATATCTTCACACGGATAAACTCAAAGCAAAGGTGTTCGAATCTGATGGATAGCAGGTTTCGCTTCTATTCCACCCCAAAACATAGCTCAGTTACTATGTTTCAAAGCACTCATTATATAAATATTTTCAAAAAACGTAATTGTTTTATTGCATTAATCTACACAGGTTCCTTGACAATTACTGCACTTAACATTAAACGCTACGCAGATATCATCCACAGTCTTTTTAAATTAATGTGTACTGGAAGGTTTGCCTTCTTGGTTTCAGAAATATAAACTAAGTGCATTAGTGTGTCTTCTTAGCTTCCGGAGAAGACCGCGTTATCTTGCATGGGAATGCCGACGTTTCGCTCAACTTGCCGTGAGCTTCTTCTGGGCTCTTGCACAAGCTCACGGCAAGATGAGCGAAACGTCGTCATTCCCATGCAAGATAACGCGGCCTTCTCCGGAAGCTAAGAAGACACATCAAGACACAGGTCATGGAAGCCTACGCAACCATTTAGGTGCATTAGTGTTACTGAAATTGTGTACCTCTTTGAGAAGAAGAAGAAGAAGAAGAAGAAGAAGAAGAAGAAGAAGAAGAAGAAAATTGGAGCGGTGCGAGCTCAGTAAGGCGGGATTCAATGACTAGCGATATACCGATTCACCCACAAGTTTGTGTCAGCGTAGCGTTCTCGTTTACTACAAATGGTGTAAAATCGTCCGAACTATTATCAGCGGCGTGAACACCCTCAAAGAACAGGCAATTCAGCCAAGGTTGCGGGTCCAATAATTTTAAATATCTAATTGATTGTGGACCGAAATTGCATTACTTCGACTACTGGCATATAAATAAGGCATAATGAATGAAAATAGGAAATACACGTCCACATTGTTTTAATTTTTGGCCATTGATGTGCGACCCAGAAAACATGGCATAGCTGTGACATTTGGCAACGGGGACAATAGGTTCCCTGTCTCCAACTGTTTATCTAGGTCCACTCTACAATCATGACTTTGTACGGTTGAATTTGCGTATGTGTGTGTGTGTGTGCGGGGGGGGCAGGCAGACAGGCAGGTAGGTAGCTAGGTAGGCAGGTAGGTAGGCAAGTAGGTAGGTAGGTAGGTAGGTAGGTAGGTAGGTAGGTATACTCATTAGGCCTTTGCCGCCAGTCGTTTGCCCGCGCATGATGAGGTAGAGAGTTCATCACGCATTGTCTCTTGCCAAGGACTAGCGGACGATGAGCAGAAGGGGGATGGATGTCATCAGTTCCGGCGTCACCTTAGTGAAATTGCACTTGTATCGTATCTATCCAATATTCACATTTGGAACATTTGTAAACTCACAATCACAGCATTTATGCTGTCAGGTAACGTATTCTTTCCGTTTGGAAGTAGCTTTCAATTGGGCAACTTCTGTGATGGCGGTCACCAACATTTCGCTTGAAAACACGCACAAAATGTCCTGGTGAAGAACACTTCTGACCGCCCAGTACATCAACCTGTTAACAAAGTCGGCAATACAGGCAGTGCAAGGTTGAATTCCGCACTTCCCTTTGCGAGTGAACTAATAATAACGGAATGCATTTAAACCCACTGGCGCTAAAGGCCGAACCCGGTGTCTTGTTGTTTGTGTGTTCGTTAAACCTTTTCTTTAACGGACCCTGTAGTTGTAAAGAGCAAACGTTCACTGTGGCGGTCAAGTGTCTTAACCGAATGATATTAACACAAAAAACCAGTACTTACCCAACAAGTTGTATTGTTTTATTTAAGGCTTACAAACTTCCCAGAACGAAATCGATATCCTTAGGCGGAGAGTACATGATACCTCCTTGCCGCCTTACGTCATCAACCCTTTACAGCTTTCATGTTTCGCACTCCTTTTGTCTCCACCTTTGAGGGAATTCAACGCTTTGACGTCATCCGAGGCTGCAAGCTAAATTACGTTGTAAAATATTGAATCTAAGTAAACCTCTTCCGTATCGTAAACTGACGGATTTAGGACAGCAAGACAAAGGATATGTTGCTATATGGTTTCAGAATGGAATGAACATGTGACGTTTATCCCTAGCTTCTGGTACTAAGAACTGGCTTAATTTCATTACCTGCTGTAGCGTACTTGAAATATACACCGCTCCTAGCAGCATAGGAAATTTAATCGTTGCAACTCTGAAGAATAGCTTTAATTCTTTAGGGGCTGTAAGGGTATGGGTGCAGATATTTTTATTAGCAACTAGGAACTGTAATGAACATTACGTCAATAATTGCTTCATTTGTGAACCTACAATTTTACTTTATAAGAATAGTATGTTTTCTGGTTGGTTAGTACCTCCAAGTAGGCGTGGCACACACAATACACACGTGTTTATATTCCCTGAACAATCCGCAGGTCGAAAGCCGTGACCATGACTGTGTGGTTTGCGCATTAACGAATGTTGTATCGGAATTGAGTTTGAATGCTGTCTGTAAGGCCAATGACCCCAAAATATCTAAGTCAGCAGGTTATGTATTGACATTTGAAAACGTGGAAACAAAATAGATATTCTATATTGACAGGCATTGCTAATTTAGCCATGTAGTTAAACCATGCAAAACTCATGGACAAAGAGAAAAAAAAAACAAGTAAAACACTAAAGTGGATTCACATTAAGGTACTATTTATCCAAATATTTCGATTGAAGAAAGAAATGTGGTGGGTGGTATATGTTTTTTTTTTTTCTGTTTAACCAGAGGTGTAAGTTATAGTGCATTTGTTAAAACATAATTTACTTCTCACCACCTTTCTCTTTAAGAAGAGAGGGATGAAAAAGCTCGTGCCTGGTGTTAGTCAGACAGCAAAGTGTGTTGTGAATAGTGCTAGGTCTGCTGATTTAGATCACGTGCCTTTTATGGAGAGGAACATATATAGCCAGTTGCAATGTGTTCGGGCATGCTTATATTGTAGCTTTCGTGTTGTTCGAACTAAGTGTTGGAAGACCAGGGAAATTTCCGAAATTTTATGCAAGAGAGTGGTATGGTTGATTCATAAGTTCTACGCTAATAAACAGGAGAGCTGAAATTTGGAGGGGGAAAAAAAAAAGAAAAAGCAAACAATATCCATTGTTAACAACATTACTCGCCTGCTCTGTTATATCAGGAGGCGTGGAACTAAATTCCATATCATTACCACAAGGCCAAAATACCTCAACCTCCATCTTACAAATCAACTATCACCGTGAATAGAATTTTATTTGTTATCGACGCATGCGTACAATACGGATAACGGTCGGCGGAGTTCATATTTCGTATGTAGGACATCTAAATATTAATTATTTATTGTATATCTGCATGTCGTAGAAAAATATACGTATGCAACTTTCATGTAATGCTTATTAAAATACTCATGAGGTTTCGACGTGAGCAAAGTGAGCGTCGAAACTTACCTCTCACCCGTATCCATTATAGGATCGCTGCATAAATAACTAGACACGTTAAAATACATGTATAAGAAGTTTCAAAAACCTATGAAGTCTGCAAGTTGCCTTAATTATATTTTACCATTCTACTATATGTAAGAGTTAGTTGTTTGCTATGATCAGAGGTTCCCGCCCCGAAGGACAGAACTTTTCTTTTTTATCACCTAACCTCCATTATTGAGTATCCTTGAAAGGCTTAGTAATTTTTCTAGACTTTAATTTTTACAAGATCTTTACTTATTCAAAAGTTAATGCGAACAACAAAATACATGCTCCCAAGCTGAGAATGCTACTGCGGCTTCCTAAAACTATTGTTATCAAAACTAAGTATGAGATTTTCAATACAGAATTGGTTTTTGAAATAATAAATAAAATGTATGCAGAAATGGTAAGAATTTTAGAAAGTGTGTTTTCACAACGGATATAATCCTTTTCTCTCTTGTTAATGAAGATATATAAAATTCGATACTTGAAGCTTTTCTACATGCTTCTATGGTATAAAGAAAAAATTGTATTCGTTTTATTCACAAATTGTAAGACAAGACAGGTTTTGAAAAATGCATGTATTTTAAATCAAAATTTGTAATAAGTCAAAAACTATTAGCTAGGGAAATGAAGCTCAGTAGAAAATTGTCTTTCTGTACCAAAGTTGTAGCTTGTAGTATAAAAATAGTGGAAAAACCTAAATTTCACCCATTGCCCCCTTTAATAAAGATTGAACAATGATTTTAATTGATTAAGTATTAGGGAATGTTATGTGATTATGTATTATTTTCTATGTGCTTTATATATTTGACTTATACTGCAAACATATAAACAAAATGCAAATTCGCATTTGTTAATAAAGAGATTAAGACATGGAAAAAAATACAGCTGCAATATCGTAACGCGGAGTCACTCAGAAAGGTGCAGGACTAGGCAGCCAAGTATGTCCTATAACAGAGGAAGCAATGGTGCTCTCTCTAATTCCAATGTTTCAATATAGCTTGACGGACTGTAGTGGCATCTATATTTCTACTTTACTCCCGCTGTGTGTGCATAACATAACATAATTTCATACATACATGCATACATACATACACACATACATACATACACACTTACATACACACATACACACACATACATACAAATATACGTATGTGCATAAACGCATACATAAAGATATACATGATTGCATACATGCATACATACTACATACATACACGCATATATGCTTACATACGCATATACTACATATATACAGACACACGAATTCATACGCACATGCAAATATATGTATACATACATACATACATACATACAAATATACGTATTTGCATAAACGCATACATAAAGATATACATGCTTGCATACATGCATACATACACGCATATATGCATACACACACATACTACACATATACAGACATACACGAATACATACGCACATACAAATATACATGAATAAACGCATACATACAGATATACATGCATGTATACATACTACATACATACACGCATACATGCATACATACACATACTACTTACATACAGACATACATACATTCACATATATGTGCATACATACACATACTACATACATATATGTACACACATACTACATGAATACATACTGCATACATACACACATACTACTTACACATATACGATATACACGCACCTATAAAAATATATACATACCTATATATAGTTGTCCACCATTTCTAAATAATAAGAATTTCTTCATCCATAATTTGCAATTGGAGATAACCCACAAAACATCGGTTCTGTTTTCCACATATTCTTATCACAGTATTGTGCTCTGCTATACAGCAGAATGACAAATAATTTCCATCTATAGGGAACTTCTGTTCTTGGTTGTTGCTTCTAGTCAAACAATGTGCCACCTGTTATTTTCTTTCAATAATTACATTTTCTTATTTCCAAATTTCAAATCAACTTCCAAACATAAACGTACATGTAATTGATTGCAAATGTTTTGTTCTATGGTTTCTGTGAATCATTAAAGACAAGTACCGCCTGAACTGCATTTAAAAGCCGGTATGTTTTTAGAATAGTGAATATATTTATTATGAAAATAATCTCATAGAATTAATGTAATGTAATAATCGCATAGCGTTAAATTAATATTTATCTTTAGATATTTAAGCACAATTTTAATTAATAAACACAGCAACCTAATATTACCAGTTCATTTTGAGCGAAATATTCCAACTACATTTAGTGAGGGAGATGTTCCTAGTATGTCTTACTTAGTCGCTCTTTTTTTTTTTTTTTGTTGTAAATGAACACACGAAACTTAGTGATGGTATAGTTATTTATAGTTTATTTATTTGTTTAATGTTGACAATAGCGCCTTAGAGTCTGCATTTCACACTAGCCCTGAATTCAACATTTTGTTTGTAGACGTCGCTGCCAATTGCAAGGGTCATTTTAACGCCGCCGGTGAGCCGGAATTTCGCTCCGCAGGATTTCTTTTATACGCCAGTAAATCTACTAGCAAGAAGTTGCTACCAACTATCGTTGGTCTTGGTCGGGATTGAACCCGCGATCTTGAGATCAGAAGCCAGCGCCTAAATTATTTGGGGCTCCCAAACCGAGAGATCAGCCCTGAGTAATCTAATTGTTTATTGGTTTGAATTCTACTTCGACACACACGCATTAACCTTTGAACGAAGACTAGGCCTGGCGAGTAGCGAAAGGGGAGGAGTACGGAGACATTTAACCTGTGTGGCCGCAACGACGGTCACACCAAACTATGATTGAGTTCATCTCGCATTGGTTTAATGTCAATGATCTGGCACTTAACCCATGAATGCAGTTCGATTTCAAATTCAGAAGCAAAGGAAAGGCACAATTGAAGATGCACTAACTGGAGTGGTAGAACGAGTTAAGTGATGGGGTACAGGACGTGGCAGAGTGTTTAGGGTTTCCTTGCCAGTATAAATCACTGCGATATATTTGTGCACGATTCATTCTACTGTACTTAGGGATTGTGTAAGATTGGTTCTCTTATTTCTTTACTGTCAAATGAAGAAAATATTATGGTATGACTCACCTCGAAACGATGCCAACATAGATAACAGCACCTTCTTGGAAAACGAGTAACACAGAAGTTTCTTCCTTTCTTTTAAGCATTCCAAGTTATGTTAACCATTGTTTATGAAAAACTCAGTTACTCTTGCTCTTTAGTACCTACCTATTTTTCGGCGATTAAAGCAGGTTTGCTAAAAAAAAATATGCATACGTTCAAAATGCAGTTAATTGTTCGTAACTGTGATATTAATCACGCTTTATGTTAATCCTTGCGCTTCGACTAGAGGACTGAGGGGTATACCGTTCACAAGATCAAGTACAAAGCCAGCAAGAAAAGTGGACCACGTAATGATGATAGTAATAATAATAATAATAATAATAATAATAATAATAATAATAATAATAATATTTCCGTAGATGGTATCATCAGTTTGAAGATAACGGCTGTCTTTGTAAAGGGAAGAGTGAGAGACGACAACATTTGACTGAAACCGTGTTGAACGAGTGAGAGAGGCTCTCACGCGCAACCCTAAGAAATCAGTTCGGAAGGCTAATCGTGCACCAGCAATTTCAGGGACGTCTGTGTGGACACTTTTAAGGAGACGCTAACAGCTACGATTGCAGTTGTTACAAGCCCTAAAGACTATAGACTGCGGTTTACGTGCCAACTTTGCAAACCAAATGTTGCTACATGGAGATGGAGGTTTTCTGGATTGTGTCGTTTTCAGTAATGAATCAACATTTCGCCTAAACTGAAATGTGAGCACTCATCTGATCCCCTGAGATGATACAGTTACAACGGGGCTCTCCAAAATATAATGTTTTCTGCCATATCCCAGAAAGTTTAAAGGCCTCTTCTTTTCGGTAAAGCAACTATAAATGGTGTTTCTTACCTTGATGCGCCATGGCTCGTCCTTCAATTGGAAGGAGCTGAGCCAGAGAACTTTATTTGACAGCAAGATGGCGCGCCACCTTATTGGCACAACTCAGTACGCGTGTGGTAATGTGGCAACTGCTGGATTGGCCTCAAGTGGCCGGAAGACAGAGCATGGCTTCCACCTTCGCCCGATCTGATGCCATGCGACTTTTACCTTTGGGGGGTCACGAAGTATCATGTGTATGTGCCTACGCTAGTAGTTGACAGTGTGATGAATAGTGCTCACATTGAATTCTTGTAGGGATAGCTGTTATTTTGTTCTTTATAATTCCGTGTTAAATGTAATAAACACTACAAAATCTTAAACTCCTATATTCGTTTTCAAACATCCTGTATTGTAATGTTTCATCTTTGTTCCTCATTTAATTATCCGCTTTGTATACTTCCTGTGTGGGCTTTTAGCAATACCCCTTCTCGATAATAATGCTCTCACTTGGAAATTTCAGGAGGTAAGAGGAATATTTAAATAATTGGTAATATCCCCATGGGGTGAGGAATAAATATTAGCTTCTGTGATAAAATAAATTGAATGTGAGGTCAACCGAACATCAGAGCGCACCTTTCCGCACCACAGACGAGCCAGTTTACTAAACCAGTGGCTGGTAGCTTGTGGTACATTGCGCTGAACCACATATCATCACGTCTCCTGCTAGATTAATCACTATTCCTGTGACCTTGGTTAAATGTCAGCATGAGATCTGCATATTACACCCAGGAGACAGAAGCATGTCCCCTAGGATATCTACAATGCATCTGAAACCACGGGATTATATCTCCCGTATGAACACTATCATAGAATATAAAACATATCTGGTAACGGCGAAGTCATCGAGATAATGTGACTTTATATGTTTAACGCTATAAAAACATGGTTTGCTTGGAAAACACATAATTGGGTCTTTGTTGCACCGTATGGGATTTTTAATATATGCTGAGCTTTCCTTCGAATTTAAATCGATGCAATTATAAACAAAAATAGAAGAAATTTTGAGAAGCTAAGTCCACCTTAAAGCTTGTATTAAAATCTTAATATTAGCATTAAGCATCCAGCCCTGTTCTGTTATTAAGCAGCAATGTTTTCATTTAAGCATTTGGATTTATTTCTACAGTTTGTTTAAATTCTTAACATCTTCCTCATCCCACCGTCTGTCGAGACTTTACGTCCGGTTCTTCCTGACCTTTTATTAAATCTAGCTCAGAAGCCTGTAGAACGGGTGATTCTATTGTACTCACTAATGGCTTTATATCGAAGGAGCGGGATGGTATGAGTAAGCAAAGTCTTAGTTCCTGGATTTTTTTTATTATGATTGTGTACAGGCAGTAAAACCGCTTGTGGTGGGTTTGTGAACGGTAAATGTGCTAGAGCATCATCTATTAAAATCATAGCTTTAGCAAACTCGTTAACAGTTAATTAGTTCTACTTTCTCAGTTTTAATTTCATATTTTATCTATGTATTTCCAGAATTTTTAAGGTGATCTTGATCAGTCATTAATTCTATTGTTATTATAATGTGTTTCCCAAGAAACCAAAAAGCAACATGGATATTAGGATGCAGTTGGGAGTTCTCCTAGCCCTATTAGGAAGGCCTTAGTTCAAGGTATTTAAATCAAATTTAGATCAAGTAAAAAAACATTGTTGGATTTTATGTTTTAAAATGGCTTGGATATGTGGGTGTTAGTACAATCCTGCATTGCGATGGACGCATACATATTTTTTATTTATTTTGGGTATCAAAATAATGATTCTTTGCGAAGTTGCTATGGCGATAATCTCTCTACCTGCTCAAAATGAATATATTATACCAAATAGAAAAAGTTTGGAAAAATATCATGTTCTACTTAAAGGTTTAGTTATAATATTTTAAATTGTGCTTAACAATTTGTCACCAACACAGCTTACAACTATGTCCTAGATCAGGCAGGGAAGAGGGATGACTGGTTTGCAGTCGAGCATCTACACTCCCCACTAACTCCATCACAATGGTCAACCACTTTTCCGGTTCCGTCCCTTTACATATTTACAAGGTGAGCCTCAAGAGGTGCATTGGCAGAACGGATTAGAACGGATAGGTTTATTGGTTTGTGGTTACGCTCTAAAGTTAAATGATTGCTGAAAAAATAAAAAGGGAATACAGATTAAAATATATGTATGCATACACACACATCGAGCTTACTCTTTAAAATATGTCGCCCTCCGTAGTGTAGTGGTTACCATGCTAGCCTCTAAAACTCAAGGTTGTAGGATGAAATCTGGTGGAGGTTGATGGATTTTTTCGGACGCAAAATCCTTAGCATGGCTTCCTTTGAAAGGGATGTAAACCCTGGAATCCCGTATAATATTTATTTGCACGTAAAAGAACCCCTTACCTTGAAAGAAGAAGGTTCCTAGGAAAAATCCCTCCATTTCGCGTCGATAAGTCGTGATTTCGTCCTACAGTGCCATCTGTGGGCGACATGCTGACTCCTCGTCACCATGGTTCATAGCGGCAAACTCAGGAACTAAACGTGCCAATCCGATTACGGAAACAACGTAACGGTGCCGTATGCTCCACTTAGGGGTAACATGAATTACTTACTTACTTTAAAATGTATTATTTTGTTTTAGGGATTAAATCCGACTCTAGAAATCTTCCTCTTCTTCTTTTTTAAAGTATTTTAACGTCATTTAATCTGGTTGGTCACATCGGACGATGAATGAAATTGGTGAAATGATGCTCAACTATCTCGGGGTCTATGGAGCTTAAAGTTACTCGACATTCATTCTTTTCAGGTTAAGGGAAAACCCCGAAAAAACCCTTACCCGGATAACTCACCCTAAGCGAGACTCGAACTCAGGACCTGTTGAATGTGAAGCAGATACGCTACCACCACACTACCCAGTTGGGCTTAGAAATCTTTATTTGCAAATATGAGGTTCTTTTCACATGATTTTGTCTGATTTTGGGGCAAAAATTTTGCAACTTAAGATGTACAGATGTAAGATGCATGTTTGTTATTAATTTGAATTTTTTTGTTTCATAATGCTCTTATTTGAAAACAATGATCAGAAAAACTGCAGATTATAGGATACTGATTTTCTGGGAGTGCTTTAAAAACGCTGTGCCGACCTTTCTTGACAATATGATCACTGCGCAGGCTTTTTACATGTGTGACATGATTGATGCCTTGAACAACTGACCGGTTCCCGGAAGTAGATAACACAGGAGACATGGCCTGATAGCTAAGAGGTGCACCGTCGCAGAAGCGTTTAAAACTGTTTAAATGAATGAACACGTCGAAGAAGTTTTCCCAGTGTCTGCCCCAGACTTTGAAGCTTCTTTATTTTTTTCCTTGTTTTTTTTGGTGTTTAACGCCCCCGTCTACTGCTATGACACCGCAGGCGATGACACTGATATTATATGGAATGAAAACGGAACACCGTTGGAATGCGACGGTGGGGGGATCCGGAGAACCCGGAGAAAATTCGCCACTGCGCCGCTTTGTCCACCACAAATCCCACATGCGGTCGCCAGTGTTCGCTTGGTGTAAGGTGAGCAATCTAACCACTTTGTCACGGAGACTTTGAAGTGATTACTAAATATCTCTTAAGATTACCTTGACTTCAAATGCTAAACGCAGGAGGTGCATGTTGAGGGGAAATTATTCTCCCTGGGCTTGTGAGTAAATGGAAATCGTAAAATAGAGGTATTATTTCATTATTGAAAAAAACGTATTATAAAGTAATATAGAATATGGCAAATCTTACTTTTCTTCTGAATTAAGTGCTGCACGATATATCATCCTATTGCAGTTAAAATAATGCAGATCGGTCCGGGGTCACGAAATTGCTGGATTGAGGTTCGGTGCACTCACAGTATAGCTATGACGAGATGGAATAAGCGTAGTCCCTACAGCTCGTTTCGAAACGTGCTCAGTATCTAGCATCCCCACTGCCTGGCCTCGTTCGGTTCCTGCTAGTAGATAAAACAGAGAACACTGAAAGAGAGCGCAGATTGAAAAATGTCGAAAAAACGAAAGGGTGGGCGTTCGACGCTAAAAAACTCGTAGCCGATTCAAACATAATTTGAGTGACAGGAGGAGAGCCCTTTCTTTCGATAAAGTAGGGATGTATCTTATAGTTCACTGCAATGAATTCTGAGTGAGTTTGGTGACTTATGTTCATTGTCTTTTCTAAGCTCTGCATATTATTACCCTGAACTATTTTTCAGGCTTTATACATTTATTTGTAAAAGTACAAGGTGTTTTAGTATTCTAATCATACTATGAAATAATTGTTTTAGTGAGTTTCTTTATGAATTAAAAAGATGCATATAATATCAATGCATGTAATGAGCTACTTTCCGAACAGATTATACTTCAATGTGTGCATGTTTACGACACAAACCCCTTCCCTCTACCACCTCTTTTTATACTATTGACTACTCTGTGAGTTCATAACTGGTGTGCTTTGGGATCCAAAACCAAGCTCTACTCATTAGGATGGTTTGCCAAGAACTTCAAAAGTTCCAGTTGTTTGTCCCATTATTAGCGGAGTGTAGCAGTGACACTGCACAGAGTAATTCACGTTAACTAACATGGTATATAGGATGTTACAAAGTATGTAAGCAGGTAAGTTTTTTTAATTTACTACTGGGTAACAAAGACCTGTGGTATTATTGTACTACGCCAGCCATCACCAGCTCCCTTGATTTTGTTTCGCAGCAAATAGGCTTACTCTGCACATACAGTGGGTAAACACGTTACAACAGGCTCTCTTCCCTGTATAGTGCATCGTTTGCAGTTTATAATCTCAGGAAGAGAAAGCAATCTAACACGGAAGCCGTCGATTCCTAGTTTATATCTATCAAAGAAGTATCTGTCTAACCTATAGAAATAATTCTTTAGTTTGCGACAAGTTCTCTTAGAAAATTAAGTGCAAGTATGTACCACAGTTAGCAAAAGAATATCGTTTCTTTCAAATTACGTTTGATCCCAATTAATTACCAAGATATTTGTTTATATGCACTGCAATAATGTTGCGTTCAGAGATCTGTGCAGCTGTTCACAGAAGGTGCTGTGTGATCCTGTGAATCCCTTGATATCAATATGTTGGAAATACAGGTGTTAGGGACATAGAAACAGATATTTTGATAAATGGTACCTAATAATATATTCATTTCTGTGTATCTTTCCGTCTAACAGTTTTCTCACAAACCCCTCATAAAATTTACTACCTGATATTTTTGCATGGTCCCGTGTGCGCCGCGAAATGTACAACACATTTCCGTTTTGCTTCCACATTTTCACGTATCAATACTCGCCTGCGGTGCCAGAGCAGTAAAAGCGGGCGTTAAACACTACAAACAAAAAACAAAAAACATATCAATACGTGACCTGCTGGCTTAGATAGTGTGGGGTCACTGGCCTTGCGTAAATTATTCCAACTAATTCCGATACAACATTCCTTACTGCATTAGCTGCTGACCAAACATTATGCCTCCTGACCCGCCATTCTGGGAAAAATAAACACACATGGTTTGTGAGTGCTTCGAGTTCTGGAAGTACTAACTAATCTGAAAACATACTATTCTCAATAAATAAGCTTATTACTCCGCAAATGAAGCAAATATTGGTGTAATGTTGTTTATTATACTGTACGCAATTACCAATGCAAATATCTCACTTACACCTCTAACAGGCTGTATTAGTGCTCTGTCATCCAGTGAGAACTATTGTCTCCAATTTGAATATACGGGTGCGGAAAAATAATGAAGCAGAAAGGTTAGAGTAGTACGGGTACTGCAGTGCCAAAATTGGCTATTTCAAAATAAGAACAAGGCTCTCAGTAGCTTTTACTACGCTGCATGTTAGCTTCTCCGACTATGAAAGCTCTTGTATCATTTAAAATATAAACAAGTCATCTTCGCATCCATGTATTGTATTAGTTACTATCGCTAGGTGCGTTTGGTACATTAGTATTATGAAGCTTGCTGTACAGTACGGTAATACTGAACGCTCGTCTTAGTTGGTACAAGGAATACAGTACCAATGTATAGTTTCACATTCTGTAACAGTACGCATTATCTGTGACAGTACGCACAAACTTTTGTGAGTTTGATTTTATTTTGAGTGGCAAATGAAGACGTTTCATAAAGTCAGATTTCAATTATGCAGCAATCCTGTAATTATACTACACTGCATCTGAGATCCCCTGCTCCTTCTGACTCCTGGCCGGTAGCTTCGAGCCATTGCTGCCGAAGGACCGCACGCTGCTGCCGGCCGAGTTGAATATTCACTGACCCTGAACTCAAGCGTACTGCATGTCGGAAATTCAAGCGCATATATTTACAGGTACACATGCCTATGATAACCACCACATGCATTAGAAGAGCTGAAATAAAATATCAGAAGGAAAATCGCTGTAGTTTCAGAAGAAGTATTAATGCGTATTAAAGGAAATTTTCTCTAAAGATGTGATAGATCCGTGGTAGCACAAGGGTATAATTTCTAATGCTTTCTGTGATAATGGTATGAGTCAGAAATATATACAGAATGTAAGGAATATAGGTAGAGATACTTTGATATTTGTTACCTTAACACGTATCTATTTCAGTGCGTTAGTTGTTTCTATCTTCGTCCTAAAGTTTTACAACAAACACATTACATAATTTACCACCGGTCGTAACTGCGCCACGAAATGAACAACCTCTGTGAGTATCGATTATACGTTTTGCTTTCACGTGCTCACAATTCAATACCTAATGCTGCACCAGGCAGGTGCCATTAGCCTTGCAGAGAGCATTCAAACTCAGCTACTCATTAAAATATGCAATGAATGCATTGAAAATGAAGAATAAGCATTAATCCTAGATTAAACATATTTAAGCTTCCGTTCTTATTTTTTCTACGAGTTAAATAACACAAATAATGGAGATCTAGGCATGTAAGAACCGCGATTGATTCCTTCATTTATTATTAGTTTCGTGCAGGTGACTTCGGCTTTCGTTATCGCGAGGCCTACCCACCCTCTATTACGCCTCCCAAAACACTCGCTCCTCTCTCGGGGAAAGTAAACACACTTGTGTATGCTACTATTTTTGGTGGTACTAATCAACTTGAAAACATTCAACACAATAAAATACGATACAAATACTGCATTTACACCCCTAACAGCTTGTATAATGTATAATAGCATAGGCAACGAAAGCAGGACTCGCGAGTCACTGTGAAAACCTGGTTAATAAGCATCATCGTCGTCATCATAGCGTCATATTTGGTGACCCGCGAAAGAAAATGTTTCTTGTAAAGGTTACTGGGATCTCTGGCGCTCAGAAATAATGAACGCTAAATCTTAGTTCACCGTTACAACAGCCATTTCGAGGAGGAAAGTGAAAGCTCTGCCAATTTAAGGATGAGTGCAACACAGCTGTTACAGGTATAGGTGCAGATGTTTGTATTGGTTTTAAGAACTATGTAATGAGCAACATCACATGAATGTGTGCTTAAATTACGGACTTATAATTTTAGTTATTAACAGGAATTGTTTTCAGCTTGGTTATTAACTTACTTCCAAGTTAGCGTGGCACATACAAGATATACAGGTTTATTTTTCCTGTTGCCGCGGGTCAGTAGCCGTAACCTTGAATGGGCTGGTCTCGCTATAAACATTGTTGTATCGGAACTTAATTTGAATGGTTCTGCAAGAACCATGACCCACACTAGCAAGACCAGGAAGTTATGTATTGAGGTGTAGAATCGTGGAAACAAAGTAAACTGTCTATACTGAGAGGCATTGTTCATTTCCTGGCACAGTTAAGACCATGCAAATCACATCAGTTAGTAACTAATGTGATTGGTTTGGGGGATAGACGGAGAGAAAAGACAAATAACACACCGAAGTGGATACTCATTAAGGTATCATTTGTAAACACATCTATATCTACATCCTAACAGCCTGATTATATGAATCTCAACTTCTATGGTAGATAATATAGATTGTGATCCTTTATTTATTTTATATTTTTATTTTTGCTAGAACTAAGCCACGCTATGCAAAGGAGAAGTCAATAAAGATTAATAAGATTAATTAATTTTTTTCTGAAATTTCCGTAAGGAAGAAGAAAACCTTTTATTGTACCTTTCTGAATTTAGAGTTGTTTTACATTTAAAACTGAACGAGACCTTTTCATATCAGGCAACTAAAATGATTCTCTTAAATGGGAAACGACCGCTAATAATCTAATATTAAATTCGTTTTACAGCCTTCAATAGGAAATAAAACTTTAAAAAATGCTAATTCTAGAAATGTACACACACACACACATACATATATATATACACACACACACACAGATATATACAAAGTAGTTCACCTGTCCCTTATTCTCCGGTTTATGCAACCCTCAAATTACAATCTAACCTGAAAACATCGTTCCTGAGATTCATCTTCCGGCCACTTACATTATTGATTTTTCGGAAGCAAGTTATAGTTAAGCAGTAGCGTAATTGTTTAACACGCCAGTTAGTAAAAGTTCCGAGATACTCGATTCACGTTCGAATCTTACCAAATCATTGTTAATTTTTTTCCCCGCTTTCTTTCTTCCTGATTTAGTCACAAAGCCAGATAGGACATCGGAACATTTTTTAAATTGCTTATTTGTTCCTTTTCTGTTGTTCTCTTTATCTATGTTTATTCTAGCCTTATCAGTCCAGTTAGAGGAAATACAAATGAAAATGAGCATTCTTAGGCATATTCATTCAGTTTTCAGTAAATATGCAGGTATTATTACAATGTTTTAAAACTAAATAGATAATACTACAGAACCAAATCCATTTTGGGGTATCTCTAAAACAAAAAAATACACAAAATATCTAGGCTAACATTTACAAACTGTGTCAAATACATAGGTATTCACCAATACTTTCAGTTGAAAAGAAAATTAGGTTTAATCCCCATAACTTGTACTTCTCAATGCCTACATATTTACTTTTTTTTTTTTTAAAAAAAACAGTACCGGAGTCTGATCAGGACTCCGGCGCTGTATCCCCATTTACATTCCCCCCGTAGGTTTTACTGATTACTGGTTTTACTGTTCCTTTTTACAAACATAGACACATTGCACAAACATATAACACCCATTTCCAAGGCGGGACTCGAACCCAGGATCCCCTGCCCAAGAAGCACCAAAGCGAGACGCTTTAGCGAGCGTGGCCATGGGGACCGGCCACTTCGTGTATTTGTATCTAATGGGGCAAGTCTAGACCTAAAGAGTCTTCCGGTAGTATTTGCTAACCTAATGAGGGCCTACCAGCTGCAAAAAATGTTTAGAGATCATTCTCCAACTACAAACAACAATCCATAAAATGTTAAGTGTTCTAGTGTTTTGAAATTGTTTTTATTAATTTTATACGTTTTGAAAATTTCTTTGAT
Source organism: Hymenopus coronatus (assembly GCA_030762935.1). Lineage (NCBI taxonomy): Eukaryota > Metazoa > Arthropoda > Insecta > Mantodea > Hymenopodidae > Hymenopus > Hymenopus coronatus. The sequence goes on from CM060900.1 coordinate 153,909,520, forward strand.
TATTATTCAAAGTCTTAGTGAAGTTTCTTTTTCAAAATAATTACAAAGAAAATTAAGGATCGAGGACGGAAGAATATGTAAAATGAACTTTCTGTTGTTCTTCATTCGTGTACCTTTTTGTTTACTCCTAAAATTATTAGAGTGACTAACATTGAACTAACGTTGCACCTCGATACATAAAGAAGAAAAAAAAGCGCATGCAGATTGTTGGACTCGAAGCGGTGACACGCTGAAGATGATGAGTGAAACGATTAACCAGTTGAGCTTCAACCACTGTATTTACTTGCTGCGTTAAAACTTGTAGGTACAGTATCACACATGTCTGCCTCTCCGCTTCTGATCTCTTTATAACTGTTGTGGACTCATTTTTGTAGCTTAAGTCCTTCATTTAGCCTTAGTCTATTATAATTTACATTGCAGAGCGCATGGCAGCGATCCTATTGATATAACATGTACTGTAACGGAGTTATTAAGCGCATGTTTTTGGAATGGACGTAACTATTGCTGCTAAGGTGTATTTTCCGATGAAGAGCAGGCTAGATTTACATTGTTACCTAACGGCCGACAAGCACGGGAATTTCGACCATATTACTTTTAGAGTACGTAGTGTTGCCTATCTCCAAAGATAATAAGGTACAGGCGAACCACCTTGTGTGTGTGTGTATATATATATATATATATATATATATATATATATATATTTGTGCAAAATATCAGGCTTCAAGTTATAATAATAGTAGGGGGAAAATTCTCTTTTGTGTAGTTTCCCGAAAAATTGGAATGTAGCCATTAATCATCGATCCTTTAAGGGCATTTGTAACAAAGAATTAGGGCGAATAGATGTCTGAATGTATATGAGTCAACTTACAGAGAAATAGAGTGTAACAAATGGCGTTTTTGTACATAAAATATGACACATGATGGAATATAGCCATTTATATCGGTACTGAAAAGTGCCCAGTGCCACCACCCTTGTTCTTTGAGTAGTAAAAACTGAAGACGAACCAGCTAATAGTAACGTCACAAGGTAGTTGTTTACACTCTCAGTAGCTGAGTACCGTTAACAGAATACTTTATTAAATGTTTGCGAATAATAAAATATAATATAAACGTCGTACCTACCATACAGTTTATTGATACATGGAAATAGTGTGTTACCTTTTCCTATAGAAGTCCAAATTATATATTTATTTGTGCAGTAATCATAATGAAATTACCTACTCTTACTAGAGATGATATGTGAACCACTCTTTCATCTCATCTTCGTTTTATATGTCCTTGAATTGTTTTGCAGGCCAGTCACATGGAAATCTCACCGACAGGAAAACATTATTACACTCAGTGATTGTGGCAAGCTTATGTACATCAGCGTAAACCTTGCAGATAACTGAAACATTTTTAATGATATAAAACGCATTCAAAATGTAAAACGCATTCGGCTCAACACCTCAATAACATTTTCGAATCAGAATTTGAAAGTTCAGCATGAATTTGGACATTTCATTCCTACACCCAAAGGCAACTACCTACATATTTTGTTTTATCAGCAAAATTTAAAAAAAAAAATTCTGCCATATTTGTATTTAGGACGCCTAAAGGCAGTCTTATTAAAATAGTTCAAAGAAGTTATATTTTAAAAACTAAATATAAAGAGTAATGAATTAAACAGCATATGAACTTAGTTAATTTTGATATAATACTGGACAGTGTAATGTTATTCATTTAAAACAATCTACTATTACTATATCATAACAGTACATCATTATACAAGGATTACTGACAGGGTTTTATTTTGCCTGTCAATCCTATGAACAAAATAACATTTCGAACACAACCCGCTTGCTGAAGTGCCCAGCTTCGTGGCGCAGGGGATCGGGGTTCGAGAACCAGCTCAGGCAATGGCGCTTGTGTGCTTGTAAATATGTGTATGTGTACCAGAAAGTAAACGGTAAACAAGTAGGAAAACCACAGAAATCTTAAGACAAAAGAAACAATAAAAAGCTTTAAAAAGTTCTAAGAAAGCATTTTAAAAGACACACGTGGCATATGCTGCCTTCTAAACAGCGCTTGAGTTTGCAAAATATCAATAATATTATGTTGATTCCTGAAACTTAGAGAAATCACGTTTAGAGCGATGTCAGTTCACGTGCACAGTGAGGTGTGTGAGATTTCCAATTATAGTTTTCAGTTTTTTTTTGTTTTTGTTTTTTTTAGCTTAGTGTCCTTTAACTTGGTTGGTCATATTGGACGATAAGTGAAACCAATAAAATGATGCTCAGATAATCTCGGGGTTCAGGAGGTTAAAGTTCATCTATATTCGTCTTTTCAGGATAAGGGAAAACACCGAAAAAAAAAAGCTTATTCGGTAACTCGTGTTAAGCGAGATTCAAACTCACGGCTTCTTGAATATGAGGCTGACAGGCTACCGAGGCGGACTTTACTTACTGTTGATTGGCAAGGAGTGCTCGTAATGTATAAATTGCACAGCTAAATTAAGAATCTTAATGGATTGTTTTTTCACACAAGCCCTATGTAGAACACAACTTGAATAGGTAGATCCCTGAAAAATTCAACGCCATATTTGGTATATGAACCATAGATCTCCCGATTCTAGCCTGTTACTCTAACCACTGAGCTACCATGGTAACTTGTGAGTATAGTAATAAATTCTCCAACTGACTCACACGTTTCCCGGTAAACAATACGGTGATCTTAAATTATTTAAAGATGACACTCCAATGGCGACTTAAAATATCGTTAGGATTTCAGTCTCGGACTTCATAGAACGAAACATTAATTGACCTAATTGTTGGTTAAAATATGAACCTCGGTACTTCAGATATTGTAAATCACCATTGGGGTACGCCATTTCGAAATACTTTGAGATCACCTTGTGGTTTACTGGGAAACATGCAAGTCAGTTTCGGGATTTAATGCTATTCTGGCATGTTGCCATGTAGCTCAGTGTTTAGAGTAACCGGCTAGAAGCTGGGATATCCGTGGTTCAAATCCCGTCTATTGTATTGATATTTTCAGTGTGACTTACCCATTTAAATTAAGAATGTTATAAGTTTATGGTACTTCCTACTATCTGGATTGTTCTTAATATTAAAACCAAGTTCGATTATTGAATAGTTGGTCCAAATAATACATATCTCCACTGTTTGTTATTTTCCCTAGCCCCTATACATATACAATGTACATAGTGGATAGAGAAGGTATTGTATAACACCCAAAAATTCTATGTCAAGACTTCTCTGGAAATACATGTTTCGCGGTCCTCTGAGTCCTAAGAAAACGTTTTTAAAAAGAGGTTTGTGAGTGTCTGTGGACAGCACAGCTTAAAAACGAAAGATCCGTTAAATACCAAACTTGGTATTTAGGTTTAGTATCTTCTAAGGGAGCGATAAGAGGATTTTCAGGAAAATTCCCCACCACAAACTTCCCTTTACATGGAAAAATGTTCGAAAACTCTTATTTTTAAAAAAGGCTCTAACGATTTTTATTAAAATCCCATACATTAAAGCTATTTACATCCTCAGTAAAATGTATATCTTGAATTTTCTGGAAATAGCCTCTGAAGACCTCTTTATTCTGAATGGATTTTTCCGAATTTTGCATAACTGCTAAACCGTAAGGGATGGACAAAAACTTACGATACAAAAAATGCAGATCTCGTCAAATCACACACTTTATACCGTTCACGTTTTTGTTTTGGAGGAACCGTTTCCAAGATATTCCTTTTCATTTGTTTCAATTGTATAGTACTTATACTTTTAACAGACAGGAAGTATCCGCTTTTCTTTTGTTCTACCCCTGGCCAAGCAATGATGTGATTTGAAATAATAATCGCATAACGATAAATTTTAAAGCATTTAAATATCACTTTACCCTAACGCATTCCCTTAGTTCCCTTCTACTTATAAGGAACTAAGTAATACGAACATTCCGCTAATGTTTATCTCAATTAACATGGAACTGAAAGAAGAAGAATCTTTTGTAGGAAATTCGTAGAGCTGCTAGAGAAAGTCATGTGAATGTAACACATATTGTTTTCTCTTCGAAGTATTCCAAGAGAACATTTTCTATGAGATTACTTTGAACATGTTTTCCTTAACACCAGACAACGAAGCGAATAAACGCTGTTTCATTCTGCTTTCTATATTTCTGGACAGAATTTTGGTGCTTTCTTTCTGCGACTAGTGCCATTTAACTTGAATCTTCTATTTCATTTTCTTATAAATATACATTTCTCACCATTTAATTTTTATGTGATTGTACTAGATAGGACAGTTGCATTTTAGATATAAGAAAGTAGAAATCTGTCATAATTTGTTGTAGTTATTCTGTAAGTTATAATAACTTATAGAATAACTACAACAAATTGTGATAAATTGAAGTATTAAGAACTTATACTGTGAACAGATAATGCGAACACTATTATAAATTATTCCTATAAAAATACATAATGGAAAATGAAATCGAATTAAAGCATGTCGAAATAATAAACATGGGTAATTAGACAGCGTAATTGCTATGTGATTGTACTTGCAACCATGTTGGTCAAAATGGAGTGTTACAAACGTTTCATCGCACTATTACGACAATCTAGAGCTTTCAGTTTGTGTTAAAAGTTCTACTTTTAGGTCATGCTGCTTAAAGATAAGTCTACTCATCTGTATTTCATAATGAAAATATTAAACAAATGCGTTCTTTCTTGCTAAAGTAAGTACAAGTCTTGTGACTGTTCAAAAACATTCTAAACAAAATTATTGTGATTTAGAGTTACACGTTTTATTCAAAGCTATAAGGTTGTTAAAACGAGGAAATAAAATAAATAATTGATGAAGACGAATATCATAATATCAGCAGGTTTCCCAGAAGCTAAATTTAAGGACTTTCTGAGGCTAGTTTTACGTTGTAATGGAAATATGTTTGTCTTAAAATACTATGGAAAAGTTAGAAAGTATTTGACTGTAATTATATCCCTGCGTATTTTAGTTTCAAAATTAGGGTAAATTAGTTTAGTCTACTAATATTCTGTGGCAGCGGTCGTTAATACTACACAATAATAACCTAATAATGTGTAAAACAAATGAGTGCATGAATGCCGTATTTCCTCTTAACATCTTAAAAGCAGCATTCCACATAAAGTTAGCGGGTTTGAATAGGTCCTGATGATGCAAGACAGGTTTGTGACAGATCGGAGGTTCATATTTCAGGACTCCTACTCTGTGTGTGGCCAATATTTTTATACTAAAATGCAAACGCTGATTACACTTTATACTTCGAACGTTTAAAGCAGCCATGTTTGTGCTTGCAGAAAAACTCCACGTTCTGAAATAAATACTTTAATTTTCATTCAAGGATATAGGACAAAAACATGACTTCACAGTCTAGAAATAAAATGTAATCCCTTCGAGGTATATTTAACTTTCCGAAAAACAAACAAATAAAGGGTATAGACCAATAAAATGTTCTCTTATTACATGTGTAGGTTCAGGTACAATGTTTAGGTAAAAAGAAATAAAAGAAAAAGGAGAAAAGAGGGAAAGTTGATTTGGCTTAATACAACCGAGAACACGAAAACGCGCTGATGT